>JAYRCO010001370.1:0-10169 GCA_037042815.1 Ceratobasidium papillatum | reverse complement strand
CATTCAGCACAACGGTCGGGATATCACCAGTCGAAAATCCAAATAAGATAGGGAGCCCGATGAGGCAAGAATAAAAAGCCGAATGGACCGAACTAATACAAGCGAAAGCCCATGAACCTCGCAGGGTCGTGGCCGAGCAGGATCAGTTCGAGATTTTGAGTTTGAACGATCATTCGTGAGCTTGTCAAGCCTAACGGACCTGAATTGACCCGAATCGGGGAGATCTTCCTCAAGACCGCTGGCCGACTCCGCAAGATTCACCGAAACATCGAACGTAGGTTCGAGCTGAAGTAATTAGAAGCGCAGTTTCGTTTAGCGGTATGGAGGGTTTATTGTCACGGTCGTGGTCGTGGATGAGGAAGCTTTTAGACGTTTAGGAGGTTTTGTTGGACAGTCCCATGGTACATCGGGCGCTGGGAGTACGCGAGGAGGTATATGTTCCGTGGCATGGGCGCATAGCCGAGACCTCAACAATAATTCCGCCACGTCTGGTAGGCAACGTATCAGCTATACGGGGAGGCTCGGGCCAGGTCTTCCTCATGAGTGAGACAACCGGCGGATACGATTGGATGAGATCGAAACCCATGGCGTATGTTCCATCCGGCACCCATTGCTCTCGGCGGCAAAATTGCTTCTGTGAACTTGTCTATGCCCGGCGGTAGATCGTGATTACGCAACATTGAAGGACCTCGTTTGATCGATGGGGCTTTATGGCTACGGACTCTCGCATTTCGTGAAGAATCAAGTTGGAGAACTAATTGTATGTTTCGTAACGGGCGTGATTAGGATGATGTCCTTATCCTCCACGTTGAACGTCCGATCTGCGGACGACGTTATCCTGTTCACGTAACGTCCAATCGCATAAGCATCCCATCGAAAATCGAGTGATATTATGTCAATTTATCAAAGCGATAGGGATAAGAGGGCTCGATCAACCAGTCGAAAAATCCGGAATGAGTCGAGCCGGTAGAGGTTTCGTCAGGGGAGGTCGAACAAAGCCAGTCCGAGATCTTGAGGTCTAGATGATTGTTCATGGACTATTCAAGCGTACACGGATCCGAGTGGACGTGAATCGAGGACGGCATGATGGGTGGTGCGAGCCGATTGCGCGATACCCAACAAACATGCCATCAAGCGCCAGTACGAACAGGATTGAACCGAAGAGTATGATCGTGTCACTAGCTGGAGCGTTCTTCTTCTATCGTCCGCGAAGTGGGTGGATGGTTTTTAGGCTTCTAGTAGGATCCGTGGGAATATAGCGGGCTATGAGGCGAGAGGACGCGAGGACGCGAGGAGGTGTGTGTTTCGACGCGTGAGGTGTGTGGTCGAGTTTCCATATCGAGTCCTCCACATCGACCGGGCAGCGCAACGACAGATACATGGAACACTTCGGCCTAGGTCTTCCCAATGAGCGAGACCAATGAAAGGCCGAACGAGATGCAGGCGATGCCGATGGCCATAGGTCGCAGTCGGCATTCGGGTGCGTATAGAAGCGAGACTGTTGCTCATGAACAGGTTCGACGCGGCCCACCATGCCTTTTCACTCGGCTTCGACAGAGGAGAAAGACCGTGATATCCGCCCTCTCCAGATTTGCTCGACGGTCGCCGAGGTGAATGGTCATGCGGAAGGGGTATCGAGGAGTGTGCCGAGTGGGGTTTTATCTGCGCATCGACGAGTTAGCCGACATGGCGCGAGCTGAGAAACGGGTTCCCCTACTCAATTCTATGCTCAAGCTACTTTAGTTCGGGAGTAGAACGCGAAGCCAGCCCCAGCGGTCGTGGACGTCGCAGGCAAATTCGAGTGAAAAACAACGGAAGCAAGCGAGTTTGAATCAGCCCCAGAGTGCAGTACCAGTGTGACATTTTCTAACGGGTGGGAAAGCATGACAGTAAGTGAGCTGGTTCACCCGCGCTCGTGAAGGTCGAGGTCGAGTTTAGCCGCTTGAGTCATGCTGACATAATCCGCTGCTTTCGGCTGACAAGCGCCGATAGCCCACCATTCTTCCGGAACACCGCGACGACGCTGAAAACAACTCCATGCTACTCTAGTTGATGCCTGACAGAATTCTCAGCCCCGTGTCTCGCCCCAGGAATACTGTAGACCCTGCGAACGGCGGTATCCCCTCTGCTCTCGTCATGACCTCCGACCACCCCTCGCATGACCGCTTTTTCTACTGACTCCGCCTGATGGTATCACCGGAGCTACTAACGACTCCCTCTACGATGAAAATTGAGCTTGAAATCACATACTTGGATCATGTTACTGGCCCCGCCTAGGAAAGAAACAAGCACAATCGACACCTCGTGTCCGACAAGCTCTTCTCTCTCGACAATTAGGTGCCAAGATCACAAGACTGAGAAACCATAGAAAAAATCAAAGACTCACGCAACTCCTCCAGCTCTGATTCCGACTTAAACTCTCGCCTGAGCTTTCCATGAATGCCATGCACCTCTCTTGGCACTACTTTTCTTTCGACACATCTGTGTTTCCTGGAGTCTCATGACTACGCTGGATATCTCTCTGACCATAATTGTCCGTTAACCGTAGCTCCACAGTCTGCTAAACAGCCGTACTTAGGGGATTGATGTTTACTAGCAGATCTGACGAGTCTACTTAGCTGTACCTCAGCGGCTCACTCATGCTCCGACGTAGCATACTGGCGACAACGACCATATCTTTTTCTCATCAGTCGATTACACGCTCCGTGTACCATCAGTGGTACCCGCCCGGTGAATTCCACTCGACTGACTGTCGGAATACATCTGTTGAACTTGATTTTCAAACTGAAGAGGTCGTAATCATCACGAGAAACATCGTTTCTTCATGAACCCAGGATTGGATGATTCTCTTGTGGTACCTGATGCTGCAAAAGTACATCGCTCATCTTAGAACAAGCCTTCTTTCTCATCTCGTAATTCACCCATCAATCACGCTCTTCCCCTACTCCATGTGCTTTCTTCCTTGGTTCAGTGACGTTTGAGTAAGTTCAAAGGCCTATACAGTAGAAACGAGGCTGAGCATTTACTCTGTACAGACTTTCTCTATCGTCGATCGCTTTGCCACGCTTTGTTCGGATCCGCAATTACGGCTTCCCAGCAGCAGACCCATCTCACCACAATATTGTATCAATATCGAGCTACTCTCAAACTCGATATCTCTCAAACTTTCGTCTTCATCAATATCAGCAGAAAGCGATTCATTAGTGGCATCAAAAGACGGGAAACCACTGGTAAGCACACCAACCCAAACTTCAATTTGCAGGTCGTTGACATTCCACGTGTGGCTCAGCCCATGTTGTCCTCAGCTGGTCTTGGTCGTATCTCCTCAGATCAAACGTACCGGCCTACAACACAGCACACCTCAGATCCCAAAAACACATCCACATCCCCTTCAAAAATGCCTAGTTTTTACTCGTTGCCATATGGCAGATCCACTTGAAATCGCGCGTGGCCCGCTCGATTACATCCATGGAGCGCACTTTGAGAGGAATTGTCCGCTATGGCTGGTCGCTCACATCTGATCCAACAGAATTATCACTGGGTCGGCCCGGGGGATCTTTTCTCACGATGAAGCCTGAGGGACGGTATGTCAATCATGGTTTGTGATAGCAGATGGCTGATTCGCAAATAAATTCACTCGACAGGATGAGCGATTCTTGATGGCTTTCAAACAGCAACGCGCCATCCCTCTCACGCGAATCTACAAATTCAGATCGGTCGTGGCCCTGACGTTATGTTTTTCTAGCGATAGATTTGAGTGAACATAAGATTATTTTCACTAATCTGCTCTCAAAAATGAATATAATAATACTTTCTCGCTTCAGTCTAACAGAGCCTGATTGGTATGTGACATTATTATACTCGAGGCACCTGTAACCTATTTCTTTGACATCCGTAATCGGCGATCAGCTATAATACGTCTATATCGGGTAGAAATGTCATGGTTGACAGTTTGATTGACCTGTGGCGCACGTCAAACCTTAAATCTTGCCTTTGATTTCATGACACTACTAGCCCGACAATAATGTTACACCACTTTGAGACTGTAATATTCACATCAAATACATGGGTATATCAAAGAAATGGCTAAATCAGAAAGACACCCCGACTCTCGCCGGCGCAGGCCGAATATGCTATGAGTTCGCTCGAGTAACTAGCGGCCTGGATATCTCACCTTGATTCCTCACACTTGTCCCTCGTAAGCAGCAGAGGCCCGCCAGGCATGGTATAGTTTCCCATCTTTTTATTGAACTTGACGTTGTCGAATGGAAGTATTCGACGACCATGAGATGCAGTCGGATATGTGCTGAAACAATCTCTTTCGTCCTCGCCCAATATCCGCATCCGCCACGCTCCATGACATAGATGTCGCAATCAAAACCCTCAAAGCCTTTCTCATAATGACTCAACAAGGCAGATAGTCTTGTTTCGGGCTGGATTCGGAAGTCCTCGCGTTGTGTGCTTTTTTTTTATCCCCGTGGAGCGATATCGACAGATAAGTGAGCACTAATTCAGAGATATAGTCTGGAGCAAAAAAAGAATAGGAGTCTGGTCTAGTGATGATGAAACGCGTAGGGGCATGCGAAAGTCTTGATTTGGATAGGTTGAAGGAAAGTAGACAAACAGTTGAGTTTTGTTTTAGGAACAAGGAGACGAATTGAACATATGCCGGACTCGAGGAAGTGGATTCGCCCCTTCCATCTCCTCAAGCATCGATGAAGATTCTTGAACTCAATCCGCAAACTCCAGGTACAGGGGAGTCGATGTAAGCGACACCTGAGGTGATCGAAATGGACGGTCGAGTTGGACCAAAATCAGTCCGAGATGTTGAGGCCGAGATGGTGATTCATGGACTAGTCAAGCGCACGGATCCGATGGGCGTGAATCCGGGGGAGCTGGAACGAATGTAACCGCCGATCGCACAAATTTGCAAAATAATCTCCTCAAGCACTAGTGCAAACGGCAATGAATCAAAGGGTAGAACTGTTTCGCGGTCTGGAACGTGCTTCTCCAACCTTGAGGATAGGTGGGTATGATATAGGCGTCGAGTGGGTTTTCTGGAGTGCAGGGTATAGTGATTCGACAGGACGAGAGATGCGAGTTTCGACCCGTGGGGTAATCACAACGAGTTAGCCGATTCGACCTAGGAACCCAAGAGTTGCATGCGACCTGTCGATCAAAATTGTTCCTACAGGCAAGACCATTAGCGGATCGGACAAGACGAAGGCAAAAACCTCCAATCTGAGTCACAAGTTCCAGCCGATGTTCGTTCCTGGTTGACAGCAAGACCCACAATCACGGGTAGGTTCGACGAAGTTCGGTAACTCATCCCGCATAAAGGTATGGAAGAAGAGTAATGCCAATCCCCGTCATATTTGATGAACGGCCGCCAAGGCGTATGCTCCTTTGGAAGAGACGTTGAGGGGTATGCTGAACGGTTTTCATCGTGCAGTGGCGAGTCAGCCGATACGATACCAAATGAGGGCTAGGGTTAACGCGTTGGGAGGCTTGGCTGGTTGTGTTCGGACTTCATTCGGTAGAGTCTAGCGGGACTGGTCAATATCTGGGTTGATTGGGTGTGGGGAGAACAATATGAATCTGCCAAGCGAGACTCACCCAGATCGACAGGATGGCTAAGTGTGGCAAGAGGGACAGAGGACGTTGTAGAAGGGAAGGAGTGGTTGGGGAATCCGCTGGAGCCGAGCGGCCAAGACAGTTCATCCGATGAAGCGTCGAATATTGTTTGGATCCCGACGTTTTGCAGATACGTCGCCCCAAGATTGACCGAGACGATGGCCGACGAAAGGTCTAGCCGGAAAGCTGGAGAAAGTCACTACGAGAACTAACTTTTACCGATATCCGAGTGCATCAAAGTTGAGTGTGTTCGGATAATAGTGTGAAGCTGCGCTCGACCCCCTCAACAATCAACCCAAGCTATACCACTTATGCGTGTTCTCCTCGCAAAGTCTCAACCCACTCGTATCACCCAACTCGAACAGTTTTGCGCTTGACAAGAAGACACCATTTGCGTGATCTCGCAAAAATTCGAATCGAAACAGCGACCGCCCAACCAAATCGGGAAAACTTCAGAATGAATCGAGGTGGAACAGGCTGGGTTGTTCAAGAATAGAGTCGTGAGGGAGGTTTGCTCGTACGCTAGGCCAAACGTTCGAACGCGTTCTCGCCTGCACGAGCGTCAAGACATCGTACGAGGCCCTGATACGATCTGAGAGCCCAACTACCCGGCGAAAGAAACGTCTAGGCGGACCGAGTCCGGACAAACGAAATGTGCGATTGTATCGGCCGAGGTCGAGCCAGGTCTATCCGAGGTCTTGAAATCAAAACAACCGTACACGGTCCCATTGCGCTGGATTGGACGCCGTGGGGACCGCGGTGGAGTGAATAGAGGAGGCCTTGACTGGGGAAGTTGGGAAATAGCGCCAGATCCGCCATCGCATATCCTCGAGCGCCCATCCGAACGGTCGAGAAGAAAACGCAGTTTGATTCCCCAGCGTGATCTCGGGCAACAAGAGTACGCGAGGGTGTATGTTTTGGAGAGTGGTGCGCGTGTACGAAGTTTCAACTATGAGTGGGCCAGATGCAGAGGAGAGTGCAACAGTTGTGCGGAAGAGGTCGGTTCGAGTCGTGCGGACAAGTAACACCTGTGGCGAGTCGGACAAGACGGGCCCGAAACCCATTGTGCTCTGCCGCAAAGCCGTTGGTACGAGCCAGTCCCTCAGAGCTCGCAATGCTCCCTCGGATACTGCCGGTAGAGGAGGGGATAAGAGTGAGAGCGTGGCGCCAGTCCCTTCTAACTTTGATCGACGGCCGCCAAGGTAGATGGTCGCTAGGAATGCTGTCGAGTGATGCACAGAGTAGTTTTCCCCTGGGAAGCGCTCAGGTCAGCTAGCTTGACGTATTCGGACCGAAGGCTCACCTACTGAGACCCATCGTCCATGTAGCTCCACTCAGAGAGTGGGATACCAAGGGGATCGAGTGATCGAGGACGAAGCGCGCGAGCTCGAGTCACAGATTAGAAAATGTCGTGACCCAATGCTCTCGGCCTTACCCCGGACGTATTATCGCTTAATAGGTGTTCTCAGTCTTAATAAGCGACGCCCATGCGTTGCCTCTGTCTTCCTTATCTCTTTTTTCTATTTGTATTCCTTTCTGAGCCTTTATACACGTTCTATAGATTGTTTTGATGTACATAGTGATGATATATACTATAGGGCATCGATCCTGCTCTGCAGGTCGATTTACCTTTGCATACCCCCCAGTAACCTCCAGTGTGATCGTGCGCCCTCCCCGTTGGGTCGCAGCACTGTAAATCGACCTTCCTAGGCTTTGTATAGCCTTTCGATTATCGTATAAACCCCTCCGCTCGAGCGTCGAGGTAGCCCTCGAGGGCATATTGTCGTTGTTACGCTTTCTGCTGCGCCCGAGCGCCTTATCGACCGAGCCGCGTTTGCGGACATTTGTGTTTCGTATTTGTGGCCTTATAGCCTTTCTCCTGGTGCTACGTGGCGTGGGATTAGTTTCCCGAGTGTACAGCTGAACCCAATTTCGGGACTTGGTGTTTCTTATCCAAGAGTACCTCGAGTACGTTTCCCGGGGAGGCTCGCTCAACCCGCTGTACCAGGCCGCGTTTTTGGCCTTTCATCACCTCGCTGCGTGAAGACCCGCTTGGGTTGCCAGTGTTGTATCCCTTTCTTATTTTCCGAGCCTGATTACGGCGAGCGCTCGAGCGCATTTTGCGAAGACAAGTCCTCGTCTCCACGGGTTCATCACCCCCGTCTGAGATCGTGTGCGAGGCCACTTCCATCGTGTATTGTACCTAGCTATTCTGGCGCCGCGTCGCACATTAATAGAACGCCTTACTGGCTGCCCCTACGAAGTCCGCCCAACGCTTTTTGAGCGCCTTACATGCCCGTTGCCACCCGTGGGCAAACTGAATCCAGAGTCGCCTCACCCGTCGACGAATCCTCAATCCTCAACCCAGACACCACGGAAGCGCAAATGTCGTCGGAAGAAATCCTCGCAGAGGTCCGAGACCTTAAAAAACTTGTCGAACGCCTGTTAGAACTCCGAGAGGAAGACCAAGCGACGATTCAGCGCATGGAAAATGCGATTCAAGCGCTGGCACCACAAGGCGAAGGCTGACTACAGTTGTAGACTATGTTCTACCTGGTTTATGTCAAGCTTTTCCTTCTCATTCCAACCCGTGAAGCTCGATAGATCGTGAGATATCGTCTCAAGGCCCGAACTTGCAATTAAGTGAAATTCGCTAGGCCTTAAACGCTTTGATATGGACTACAATGCGGTATGTTTTCGAACAGAACCTTGGTTGTTCATCGTGCAGAGTTACTTTCTGTCAATCGGCGCATTTCGACGCTGGTTCCCAACAACCAGTAGTTCCTAAAGCATGATCAACCTAGACGATATTGCCGTCTTATATCGACAAAGAGATTGGTGAGTGATGTAAATGTTACGAAGCTGCCATGCGGCCCGCTAAACCTCGTTCCAAGTTGTAGATGTTGTCGTAGACGATCGTTTCAGCCTACTCCAAAAACTTCAGCCGGTCTCCACACCTTTGCGCCTACAATTCCATTGAGGCATATGATACTAATTCACGGATATATGCGAATAGGATGCGCCGTGTGTATGGTCTTGAAACACAATCAAATCCACTTGCCGCTATGAATAGATATACATCGCCTTAGTCAAAAAAGACAAAAGCTACGGTCCACCTCGGTCTCATTTCAGACCCTCCCGCTGAGCTTCCGTATAGTATGATGCGGCTTGTGTGTATCTGAGAATAATCCGAAACGATCACGGAAGTTGCTCAACCCTCGATAGAATTAGACTTCATGTCAAAATGAAATGTTCATTCACAGATCGAAGTAGTAGCAAACATATCGTTGATGAGTGAAAACAATGAGACGCGCGCGAGTTCAAAAACCCTATCTAACACATTTTCCGTAACAATTACTCCACGCTACGGTTCATCGTCCATACAAAACCAAAGCAGCATACCAAAGTTTTGGTGTTGGTCAAGATAGATCCTGATACGGAGGGAGCAAACCGGCCTCTGCAGTGATCGTCTTCCTCATAGAGAAACGGCCGATTCTGAGAGCAAGAGCCGCTTGAGTTTGTCGGAATAGGTCGCATATCGAAAGCTTTGAGGAGAGAACGGCCGAGAGCGTGAGACAGATTTTACAAGGTGGATGACTGCGAGATATGGTCTCGCCTATACTATCTAAGCCGAGACCCATCTATACGAATTAACTTGGTCGACGTGTTGAGAATTAAGCGAGTACAAATATCGCCACTCAAGTATAAAGCTTCTTAGGCTTAGGGAAGAACCAAGTCAAGTAGAATATATGTGAATTGCTCGGTGAAGAACTAGAGACTAGATACATGGGTTTATATACTAGTCAGGAACATTAAGAGGGCAGAGCGACAATAGATACACAAAACAGATATCTTGGAGGCATACAGGCAGAGGCGGTCATTAGGGTCATAAGTCATCAGCGATCAAATACAAGATTGATCATAAAGCGTTATCATCAAAAGTAACTTATCATCAAACTCGGAAACCATCAATGTGTCCATCAATCAATTTCCTCAACAGACAGCTATAGTCTTGGACAGCGTATTGAGCTTACATATTTTGTATACCTAAGAGCTCACATTCCGTAGCTACACGTGTAAGATTACCTGCTTCAAAAACTAGATAGATGGTACAAGAAACATTCTACGGGCTCTTAGATAATAATGACAACACGGGACCGGTTGGATAAGGCCGTTGCATGATGTATGTAGATAGTTTATCTTATCTGATATCATTTTCACGCATGGAAATATGCTAAGCACCGTGACGCCCCAAGTGCTAGTACAACAATCCAAAAATGAGGAGAGCCAATTTATACAATAGGACGCTCGTAAGGTTTGAGTCTATGTGCTTTGTAACGTAACGATGTCGGCATGCAATTATGGGATGCTCAAAACGGGTTGTAAAATGGCGGAATAAACAGAATAGAACACAGACTCAGATTCGAGTTACAGAACAAGATGTATATTCAAAAGTCGAAGCACTAGCATACACCTGGTTCGGAAACGGATCTAGCCTGAACGTATTTGAGACCACAAATCTATTGTCCGACGCT
>JAYRCO010000137.1:0-45931 GCA_037042815.1 Ceratobasidium papillatum | reverse complement strand
ACCACAGAGGGCGCCGTGGGCGCCCTCTGTGGTGCCCGCGCGCATAACTTCATCACCCAGTTAGACTCATACTGAGAATAAATAAGTTGAAGATGCATTTTGACGAAATAACAATCACGTTCAGACTAGTTAATCCTTTCTATGCGCCAATTCGAACAGCGCATTTTTAAATAAGACACACTACACAACTCAAGCAGATTCCGGAGAAGCGTAAAGCTGTAACATGCTATTTGGAGCGCATTTCATAGCTCATTCAGGCTGTGGGATCTCCCTCCATCCAAGGAGACTCAAGAAAACAAGAAGAAAGCCTCGTAGAGTAAGCGCCAGGATCACGTGCTGCACGTTTGAGCGTCTCACAATTCAGGTGGGGGGAGTGACCTTGCAGAAGCAAGGTGACAGCTAGCGATGAATTCTATAGCTCTTGTGTCGACTTTCAACAGTGTGCTTAGACGTCTATTGTTTGATATCAGAGCCAAACAACAAACATACCACATCAGCTGAGTTTTGGGCAAGGTAGAAGCGTGCTCTTCTGGCAAGCTCGCTGTATGCGTTGTGGCTGTCAATTTCGGCTCAGTATAAACCTCAATCCCGAGCGGACCAGATTGCATTAGGTGCTATCTTTGGCATAACAGAATCAACTCAATGAACCTTGCTCCACTCCATCATGATGACTTTTTATTGAGAACTAGATTCCCGATCATTTACAAATCGATTATTGGTGGTTTGTAACAGATCTTCATCGCGCTCACGCTAAAATGTGAATGCCACAATTTTAACCGTATCGCCAGTCACGGGTGCACACTGTAGGATTACAACGTAAGCATATACAGTTCGAACAATTGAATAACTTCGCGTACCTCGAATACAACGACTAAAATCGGGGGTTGTTCCTAGTTTAGCATGTAGCCTAAAGCATGCAATAAGCAACTTACTATGCTCATCATCCATATATACCTTCCATCTCTGAATTTGCGCAAGCACGTTGTCAAAATACTCGTGTTTGAACTTGCACCATGCATAAGGGGCGACGGCCTTGTCAGCGCCACATTCTGTCAGCCAGCTCCGCCTCTCATCCACATAAGGTGTGACAGGCGACATGTGGTTGTTCGTCGCGGACTGATAAATCCATGTACCCAACTCGCCTCCAAGCACGTTTTCGCCCTCGGGTCGGTCCTTGCTCGCCTTGCGCGCCACCTCCTTTGTAAATTCTGGATCTAGATCCAGCAGATATACATCCAGGTCGTGTTTTACGTTTGGGTCAAACCTATAGCCAGCGGCGTCGCGTCCCTTAGGTATACTGTGCGAAGTCAGCACGCATCGTGTACCTGCTGGTGCACGGGAGGGACTCCCCTCCCAAAAGCCGAACGGGAGGTGGATCCATCGTGCCTGGGAGCTCCAGTTATCCCATTGCACCCGCTTGATCGAAGGGCTATCACGTGCGGCCCTGACCGTATCGAGGATGATATGCAGAGGAACATATAGCGAAGTGCTGTTAGGCTGGGCTGAATCCCCAGCCCAGCCAAAATCAAAATCGGATCGATTAGCTGGCAACGAAAACATCACTCGTAGCCACTGGCTAGACTTGGCTGATGTGAAAATACGAGGTGTACCGTGTGTGTATGCGCTTGGGTGACCAGAATGAGAGCTAGAGTTAAACACGCAGCTACAGACCATAGCCACTCTAGAAAGATCCGGCTGTGGTGGAGGTCCTTCTACCATACGACCTTGGGCGTCTAGGGTCATAAATGTTGCATTTTCAAGAATAGGAGGTGGAGGTACCGAATGAACGATAGGAAGCTCAAGAATTGCAGCAAATATTAAACTAGGGCCAGAGAGGTCAGACCAGTCGATGCGATACAGGTCTAGTCTTCCCATAGGCCTGTCATGGGAGTCGTATGCGAAGGTTGAGCGAGGGAAAACTATAATATCGTTGGTTAAGACCACAAAGTCGCGTTGGTATGACTCATCCCTCCGGTCCTGTGTGGATGGTTGAGCATGAATTTCATCATGCAATGGCGGTTCACTCACCAACATTGCACCTGTGACCCAGTTGTAGATAATCAAACCGCACTCCCATTCTGTATGATTCTTTGAGGGACGAGCAATAATCAGGTCACCTAGGCAGTCCAGATGGAACCCCCAGGCGTCATTGGTCCGCAGCTCACAGTCGAGTGTCGCTTGAAAAGCACTAGGATGAGGCTTGTTCGCCGACAGGGTACGGAAATGGAACAAGAATGGCTGGGGCTCGCTCCCTCCGAGCCCACCAGCATTTCTCTGGGCTCTATCCATTGGGCGAGGAGTTTCAAAATCGAGGGTGGGCAGAAACGGGTCAACAAAGGGGCCAGTGTATTCGAGCAAAACAAGCAAATCGCAGGCTGGCTCAATGGCAGACCCCCTTATATTCAAGCCTCTCTGCTCAAGCCTCCATTGCTTGAAGCCGGTTCCGGTATTCAGCGAAGGAAGCTGAACAACGTCCAGCTGTAGGTCCGTGTGCGAATTGAGATGAATCAAAGACCACTCTGCGAGGACACCATCCTTCAGTGGCGACGCATAACCGCCCATTGAAGGTAAATTCATAGAGCCAAAGCCGCCGTTAGCGGTGCCCATTTTGAACGTATCTATCCCAGTAATTGTATGGTCTTTAAGCCTCGATTTGTGGAGCCGCAGGGCGTCGCATTTTTCTTGGAGTGTAATGTCTGTTCGTGGGCTGCAAAATTCGACAAAACCACATATGGCGAATTGAAGGATCGGAGAGGATTGAATAATGGCGTTAAGACGCCGGCAAACCTTTGGTAGTTCTTTCATAATATCCACAGAGATTTTTATTAAACAACCTACCAGTTGACATACAAGAATGTCTCGCACGGCCAAGTACTGAAGAATAACAAGAATAACGTCGTCTGTGAGCTCATCCAATTTCAACGACATGACGACGATTAGAGCGTTAGCGAAAACTGGGGTTGTTTGTGATATACGTAGTGGTATAATGCCAAGAGCTTTAGTGAAGCAATGTCTCCGCTGGGCGCTGTGACAGCGCAATATATACCACAGGCTAATCGAGACCAGATCTGGGCTAAGCCGGGTATACTGCCCCTTAAAGCCAGCTGACGCAGAATATCGAGTCAGTTCCACCGAATCAGCAAGGAGATACCAATTCGGAGGTAGCATGAAAAGATAACGGGGTTCTTCACTGCGATGCCAAGAAGGATTTTGGATATGTAAAGCACAAATTATGGGGCAAAACCTTGCTGCCGACCCGTCACATGCGTGTATATGCACATCCAACGACACGTGGCTCATTTTGATAAAACAACGTTAATGTCGACATTGTATTGAACACGTCAAATTTCTTGTGATATAAGACAGCCAGGTTTCTTTCAGGGCTAAATAAAAAGTGTGGATAGCCTAAGTGCCATATCATCATGTCAGCTTAGATTTGTACTCACCAGCAAATTGAAGATTACGGTATTTGTCAGTAGTGCGATTATAAAGACAATACCACAATATCTGTTGTTGGATCTCCCTGAAAGATATAGTGTTAGATTTTTCTAGCCCCTCTACTGATAAAAGTACAAAATTATCCACCTGTGCGATTACGACTAAATACTGTGAGACTAGGACTTCAGAGGTTGTTCGACCAAACTCACCATGCTCAGTTCCCCACAGCAACCGCATGTTCCGACCTGCTTGTTCGATTATATGATACAATTCCTGGTTTTCTATTAATGACCATGTGTATGGTGCGACAGCTTGATCTGCTCCGGAGCCCAAAAGCCAGGTGTGCAGTTGTACATTTGGGGGTGTAGGGGTTTCGTCGTTTGCTTCGGGAGGTTGATAAACCCACTTAGAAGAGACGTGGGTAGGATCGGCCACGTTCAGCTTTTTTCGTTCGTGCTGACGCCCAAGAGTCTCTAAGAGATAGGGGTTGAAATCCAACGCATATAGTTTCCCTTCAGCAGGCCGGTGAATGTTCTGCGCTAGGATACATCTTGGTCCCGGAATCTGGTCTCTGTAAGATCCCATAGTCTCAGAGAACGGACCATGGATCCATCGTGTTTCAGGGCCCCAGTGTTTCCACAACACCACGTTCGATGCTTTATCAGAAAGAGAGGCTGTGTGTGATCTAACAATACCATAGATGGCGCTTGCTGGTACATATATGCAGGATGATACTTTTCGGTGCGGGACACCAGTAGCTCTTGCCATGTGGGGCAAAGAAACATGGACTCTTAAGACTTGGTTCAACTCGCTCGGTTCAAATATTCGAGGTGGCCCTCGAGAATAAACTCCTAGACCAGACGGACTGAATCCAACCCCTGTTGTCACGAAGAAATGGAGAGCTGTATGGAGAGTCGAAAGTCCATGTAGGCCTGGCGAAGGTACTGGTATGGTGTCGATCACTGGGAGCTGCAGCGTCACGACAAGGTTCATAGAAGGGCTACCAGTCCAATCAATCACGTAAATATCAAGATGGCCCATTGGGCTGTCACAGAGGCCATAAGTGAAAGCGGCTCGGGGCGCAACCAAAACATTCTTTGACATAACAGCGAGAAACATTGGTAGTTTCTCGGCACTTAAGTCCTAATTTCAATTGTTCAGTGGATGAGTACAAGTATTGAGGATCGACAACTTGCTTACCAACAGAGCACCTGTTGTCCAGTTATATAACACCAAACCGACTGTATCTTGCTGACCAAAATTCAATCCATTGGCAGAGCTGTGTGGCATGTAAGTTACCACCACATCCCCCAAGCACTGAATTCTCAGCCCGAAAGTAGTTGTTGTAGGCAATTGACAAGCAAAAGAATCCACAATAGCATCAGGATGAGTTTTGTTTGTCGACAGTGTGCGAAAATGAAGCCGGTATCCGCTTTCAGGGATTTGGCTCCCCAGAGCAGTGAACACGGATGAGTTGTGCTCGAGTAGAACAAGGAGATCACATGCAGGCTCAATGTCGAACTCGCGGACACAAAGATCGTGCTCTGTTAAACGCCACTGCTTCAGATCTTGTCCCGTGTTGCGTGAAGGTAACTGAACGAGATCGAGCTGTAGGGGCAAATACGAGTTTGGTTGAACAGATGACCACTGAGCAAGTACTCCGTCTCTGAGCAACAATGCCCATGAAGCGGTCAGCATCTCAGTTTCAATCGAAAACCCGTCGCTCAGCGACCCTAATTTGAGCCTATTGGTTATGTCGAACTCATGGTTCCTTCTTCGAGAATTGTGCAGTCGTAGAATCGAGCATTTCTCCTCTATAGATATATCAGTGCGCGGATTCGAGGCTTCGGCATAGCCAGCGCTGTCGAGTTCGATAAGAAATAAAAGTATTGGCGATGATTCCACAGTGTCAGAAAGATGCCGACAAACCTGTAGATATTAATAGAGTCAGTAAGGTAGGTCTAAGGTTAAACTGCAGGGATCACCAGTCGACATCTATTGATATCAGGGCCAACCAAATGTGCTAGTATATAGACAACGAGTTCATCAGGCAAACTCGTCATGGTCAGCGCCATTGCAGTTTTAGAAATGCTTTTTGTCGCCGACAGTGTTATAAGCTGGATGCAACTTTGGTTGAGAGGTTGCTTGATGTGGGGAATCCACTATACCAGAGTGATGCTTATTAATGATATCTTCTATTATCCAATTTAGCTAAGTGAGCGAATCAAACGGAAGGACTTTGGCCATAGTATGAATTCCGTGAGTTCGGGTGTGATACATCAGACCTCAACAAGAAAAAGTGTGTGGATGTTCAGCACAAAATACTATTTCACTTTGCTTCGCTTGAGTGGCTCGCTCTATAGTTGCTCGCTAACTGAATGTTCAACAACGACAGCACCTGTTCCTACGTCTCCTGTTGGGAAAGCGTTCCGACTACACTCATCTGTTGGAGCTTTGACATCGAGTGACGGGTTGTTATTGAAGAATCCAATCGGCTTGAAGACAACTCGGACATGTTCGACTGGCATCCTGTAAGGCCTTGAGTTTCAGCATCAGCAAGCCATCGCAAAACTCACACTGGCCAGTCTTCGGGTCGAGGTATGTGGTTCGTCCCTAGTAGCACAGTGAAGCTTATTGTATAATAAGTTTAGTCATATTGAATACTTACCCACTGTCAAAAACAATAAAACATCGGTGTTTTCTACGTTGTCCCCAAGGCTTGCCCATTCTGCCACAGAATCTTTTGGTTGGCTTCGCCTTACATTCCAGTCGGTACTATTATCCTTTATTGAAGGAGAGAACTGTACTTACGATTGAGGAACGTGCCTGCCGGCAGGCCATCGTCTTCCTCCCGGTGTTGTTTCGTCCTCTGGGACGACCCAAAGTGCCTTCCCACCAAATGCAGCGCGCTCGCGAATCCAGCTCCCTTCGGTTGCAAATAGTGTTCGTGTAGTACTTCCGATGCCCGCTGAGTATGCGACAGGCAAGCCAGAAGAGTAGTGCAGTTTTGAAGAGTTAACAATTCGCCAGCGTCGATCAGTTTCATGCTTATAATCTCGTCCACTTGCTTTGAGGATTGGATTATCCAAAGAAATGAAGCCATTGCCTGCATGATTCTCGACTGAACCAGCGGGGTGTGGATAGGGAACCACATCGGATTCGATCACAGTGTTGTCAATGCCGTCGATCATGGGATCGATGCTACAGTACGAGTTCTATTAAAATCAACTATGAAAAACGCTCAAACTTACCGGACTGAGAACAAATGCTGGTGGTTATGTGCGTTTATGCGGGGCGCGACTTGTGTGCCAAAGGTCGCTTTCTCTCCCTCAGCAAGCACATATCTACGTACCCATTAGTCAACTATCTGTTAAATAGACAAAAAGTATATGCTTACACACTAAGTATTCCTGTAAGGCGAATCTCCAGCTCAACAGTACCATCGAGATAGAAATTCCAATAGAATGCTGAGCACCTCATTAGTGGCAAACCCAATCGCGAAGTGCCAACTTACCATACTCGTAATTTCCAAGCGTACAAACCATAGACACAACCAGTTTGCGGGACCTCACCGAGTGCGAACGCCCGCCTGGACGATAGTCTGTATGCTTCCATAGGAGACCTGCCGTAATTGAGATATAGCACTAAAACACGAATAGCTACAGCATACCAGCGTCTTCTTCGTGAATACATATGGCGTTTTTTATAGTCAGCGGGTTTCCATCGTGTCCAATAAAACAGCCAGACTATGCCAAAGTCAGCATATAGCTAGGATTACACACATTGTCCTTACTAAATAGTGTATCGTCCCGAGACAATCACACCCAAGGGAAAGCTCGTTTGCTTGCAGTCCAACTCCATATTCTCCACTAGTTTGAGATGTTGTCAGTGATGAACTTTAGAGGAGCTACAAAACTTACAAATCGAACGCGAATTTTCGCGAATGAGGATGATCGGGCGATCCGTATGGCACTAACATCTCTGCACATGACATACGATAGAATATTGGGCGAACGTCGCCTCCATCGTTGTAAGTAACAGTTGAAAGCACGATGCCTTCACGTGGCGTGAATCCTACGGTGGTGTCATGAATTGTTATCATGGTCACGGAGTTTTGTGCTAATACACTCACCGATATGCATCTTCCATTGCTGCCATTCGAGTATGCGCCCAGTCATTCGGAAGCTTACACCTTCAGGCTGCACGACGTGTAAAGGCTTAAGTGACTCTCGCTGCACTTCTGGTTCTGCAAGACGATCCGGTAGGTACTCGTGTTTCATTGTTGGTGGCGGAATACGCTTGCGTTCGAGACTCGGATCCACCGTTAGCGAAGGGGGCTTGGTTGAATAAGGACCGGATGAAATGTGCGCATTCGAGGTTGGATGCGAAGGGAAATCAATATGAATGACTTTTTGAGCGTTCGAGTCGATGATAGGAACAAAGTCAAGAGGATGCGCGTAAAGATTTTCGTCTTTTTCAAAGCGTGCAAACAAAATGCACTGTTGGAGACGAAGCTTTTGAGGAAAGCGGTCGTCGTAGCCCAGGGACCAACCATCAGCAAATATTTGGTCAGGCGCAACTCCTACCGTGCCAACAGATGGTTCAACTTAGTGCGAGCGAGCTTCAAGAAAAAAACATACCAACATCGGCCGCGAGCTTCCGGACGCGCTCGTCCTTGCGAACGACCTCTGCAGCTTCAATTAGCTCGTTGACGCTAATCTGTGCGAGTCGACCTTCAGGTAGTTTTTCTGCACTGTCAACATTCCATTTATCACCCTTTAGCGATAAATGCACGAGCCAACAGAGTCTTTGATCCAGGGGTGTTAGTTTCAAAGGTGGAGAAGGTATGGAGCGACATACCCGGAAATGACATCGATTACATCAACATCTGCTTTTCTCATGATGTCCACATAAGGATCGGGTTTTGCGCCTGGCGCGGTACGGATCCCAAGGTGTGCGAGAACATCCCGTTTGAGAGGCAGCACCAGGTCTGCACCAAGGAACTTGAATGCTTGAACTGGTGTTTCAGTCGCAAGGAAATAGCGAACAACAGTTGATATTTCAGAAATCTGAAATAGCACGTCAACCAGCTGTCAGCCTGAATACTTGCACAGCGCGGCCTACCTCAGATGCACTTAGAGGATCCAGGGGGTGTTCTGGAATAGCTACACTTTTGGCCGATGGGGGGTTGGCAGGAGTCACCGACTCGGTCTTGATCGCAGTGGGAGCCATTGTATCTTCGATGGTAGACGTAGAGTACATGTCCCTAAAGTTGGGGTCGAAGCTGATCTTATCAATTCGCACCAACGTGATACTTGAGTTAGGCGCTTTGCTTTACTTTGAGGTAATGAATTCAAACGAAGCCATAGTTGAAGTAGTGCTGTAATCACACAAACTGAACTAAAAAGAGAACACAACGAACCTGGTTGTCCCGTCCACGTTTGAATACTAGGGAATTGATGATAAGCATAGGCGCATATATCCAGCAATAATACTTGACGTACTTCCCCGACCACGACTAGTAACAAAGCAAATCCATATGTTAGCGTCTGCGGCGGGAAAAGGCGAGGTCGAGTTTACCATGCTCGTGATCAGCCGTGATCTCCCAGTATTCCTTGTCTGGCACCACAGTGTCAAAATAGGGATGCTCAAGCGTTGACCATATATAAGGAGCAACTGCCTTGTCTGCTCCACATTCAGCCAACCAGGTACGCCCTTGGTCTGCATAGGGTTGGACAGGGGACATACCGCCGATCTCCGCAGGTTGATAGAGCCATCCCCTTGCAGTCATAATGTCGTTTGGGTTGCTGTTGTTACGCCTGCTCGCCACTTCCCTGACAAAATCAGGACTAAAATCGAGCAATAAAATCCCAACCTCGTGTCGTTCACGTTCGCCTGGTACAGGTCTGTACACGTCGCGATGGGGTATGGTGTGATGAGCCAATACAGCCCGAGTTCCCACAGGAGAGCGAAAAACCCGCCCTGGAGGTCGTGCGTCCCAAAAATCACCGGGAAGGTGGATCCATCTTGTTTTTGGCCCCCATTGACCCCAATGTATGCGCTTAGCATCTCCGAGTGGTAAAGGGACTTTGCGGGTAGCGTTGGTTATATCAAATATCACTTGAAAGGGAACATATAGCCATATATCTGAAAGGTCAGGTCCGTGATCCAACCCTCCGAAATGTAGAGCAGTTTCAGGAGCCGATAGTTCAAAATAGACCCGCAACATCTGACTGGACGGAGCTGACTCAAAAACGCGAGGGGGAGCGTTTGCATACAATGTCGAGCGGGTGGATTGAGATGCAGGCGCGGGATCACAGTAGCAGGTTATAGCGATCTGTGAGAGAATTGCGTCCGAAGAAGGGGGATCTCCAATGTACGATTTCTGCCAAGTAAAATCGAATGGACGAGATACCGAATGAATTATGGGCAGGTCGAGTACCGCAATTAAACTGATTGTTGGGTACGAAGAGTCCGACCAGTCAACGCAATAGAGCTCCAGTTGTGCCATTGGCATATGCCGTGAGTTGTATGCAAAACAGGATCGAGGTATAACAACAACTTCCTCGCTTAGAACGACGAGAGCATTGGGGTACGATTCATCTCGTCGGTCCTATATAACGAATGAAACATTATAATGACGGCAAACTGGATCTCTTACCAGCAAAGCTCCTGTGACCCAATTATATATCAGGAGACCAGACTCTCCGTGCACGAAGCTACTCGGCTCGAGGCGGACAACTACCAGACGGCCTAAAAACTGAATCTGAAATCCATCTGGAGTGTTCGTATATAGATCACAGTCAAGTATTGGTTGGAAGGCGCCAGGGTGGAACTCGTTTGTCGACAAAGTGCGGAAATGAATCAAGTATGGGTTAGGAGCAGGTCCACGTGGATCGGGAGTCGGCGTGTTAAAATCAGACGGATATCGATCAATCAACGGCCCAGTATATTCGAGCAGGACCAGGAGGTCGTAGTTTGGCTCGAAGTCAAAGCTCCTGATATTCAGACCCGTTTGTAGAAGTCGCCAACGTTTTAGTCCCATTCCGGTATTTAGTGAAGGCAGCTGAACAACGTCGAGTTGCAAGCCAGTACTGGTTTCCACAGGTAAAGCAGAGGACCATTCTGCCAAGACTCCATCTTTGAGCGGTGGATGAGGATCAAGCGGGGTTTGATATGGTAGGAACCTTGTTCGAAATCCGCCGTCAGAAACGCCCATTTTGATTATGTCTATACTGCTGATGGCACGGTTCCAGCGCCTCAATCGATGAAGTCGAAGCACATCGCATTTCTCTTCGAGGGAAAGATCCGTTCGCGGGTTGCAGGACTCGATGTAGCCGCTGAAAGCGAGCTCAATGCTAAATCGTAGGAATGAGGAAGAAAGAACCAGGTCGTTGAAGCGCTTGCAGACCTTTGGGAGGGCTGAGTCGAATTGCGAGGGACAACAATAAAAAAGCTCACTAGTTGACAGTTAAGGACATCAGCGGGATTTAAGCATAAAAAGATAACGATGAGAGTCTCGTCTGCTAGATCATTTGGTCCTGATACCATAGTCCTGAAAGGTTACAGACATGGATGATTGAAGGCAAGGGAGCAGCGCTTTAGGCCAGGCTCAAACTGGAGATGATCCGTGCGGCCTCGCGGTCGATCTTGTGACATCTACTGGCACGCGAAAGTGTTGGGGATCGTTTTGATTCACTGGCCGCAATCGCGGCAGAATAGGAGGTTATAGATGTAGTATTGAAATTGTCTAAAAACGCGTAAAGTAGGAAATCGCTCTAGATATCTATATAACAGCATAAACTCATTAACACCAGCCCGATAATGCACGCAAATGCGCATACATACGCATTTATACAAGGAAACCGACCCCAAGAGTAACTCAGTGCTCTCCCTTCATAGCCTTCTCAACCTCGCTCTGCGCAACCATGCCTACGACTCCAACCTGAGAGGCGACGTCGGCAAGAACGCCTAGGACTTCGAGATTACCAGCTGTGAACCCAAATTCTGCATATTCGAGACCTTGCTCCGCAGCAAATCGCTTCACAAGAAGTGATGCGGCAGCGAGATTGTGACGAGGCAGCTGAAAAGAGCGCAAGGGCAAGTCATGATAATGTCAACTTTATATCCTCATGCTCACGTCAGTAAAGTGACTCACGCGAGGGAAGAGGTGATGTGTGACCTGAAGGTGTAGTCCGCCATGCAAAAACGCCAAATGCGGTGGGCATATAACGTCTGTCGTGGTACGGAGTTGTCGTGCTACAAATGATTCCGTTGGCCCAAGATCTTCAGTTGGCCGGCTGAAGTGCGAGAGCACAATCTATAAAAGGGTTAGTTACTTTTCGGCCCTAAAGCGTCAAAAAGACATACCTGTACGTGAAGAGGGCTTGGTACAATGTGACTGATAAGCAAGTACCCAAGGCCGGTTTTCCAGTCTCCGCAGCCCCGCAAAACGGCTGTATACCAAGTCCAGTAGAAGACTATCCCAACAATCTCGATCCACCAAAACACTCCGCGTCGTCCTTCTAAGCCACTCTTGGTTAGGAATATGTAGGAGTTGGCATAGAGGTTGAAGCGCGCAAGAGACATAACAACGTAAAAGAGCTTATGCTGAATCGACAAAAAGACTTGAGCAAAGGCATCGCGAGCCATGATGCGCTTGTAGTACGACGACCACAGGGAGTTTAGGAATTTCGGAGAGATGGCAAAGAATGGGATGTGCTGGATATCGGGGTCGTGAGAGGGATGATTCGTTACAACTATTAAACTGATGTTAGGATGAATTCTGAACCATGTCTCGAAAATACATACGATGGTGTACATTGTGATTCTACCAAGATGATAAGTCAGTTAGGAAAGAGGTAGAGTATTAAAAGGCAAGCACTTACATCAACCCACCACCCGGTGCTTAATCCACCAATAAAGTCCGAAATCAGGATCGAGAGTGTCCTGTCGACAGCTCGAACGTGCGTAACGCCATTGTGAGCCAAGTCGTGAACGGTAAACACAAGCTGATGGAATAAGCAGCCAAGGAAAAACGCGCTCGTTAAGAACCAGCGATGTCGGTACGCCAGAACCGATGTGATGGCCAGCAGAATATAGCGAGCAACCTCGGGTCCATATCCAGTCAAGTAAGGTGTTTTGTACAAGCCGGCCTTGGTGACCTCGGCATGGAGAGCACGGTATGCCTTGACATGCTGTTGTTGTACCTTTGGAGACAGGGCGGTGGGCGGGGGAGTAAGGCAGTCCAAAGTTGGCTTTGAGTCGCTGTTCAAGGTCCCCTTTTTGACGAGCAGAATTTCAGAAGTCGGGGTCGGTCCATGGTCACCCGCGGCATCGACATGCCAAGCATCGGCTTCGTGTACCCAGTCCTCGTTTCCGCTTTCGTCCTTTTTCCGCACCCAGCCAGTCATTACAGGAGGCACGAGAGGCTCCCATCCGTGCTGCGAAACCTCGACGCGGCCTATCGAGTAGCGCAACATTTTCTTGAGTGTTTCTTCCGAGTGAAACGCATTGACTTCGTCTGCGGCATCGCGGCCGACAAAATGGAGTATGGCAAGTCGGCCGCCAGGGTGTTTTGCAAGCCAGGAAGGAGGGACGCGAATGAGCTTGCCGTGATAGATAAAGAGAGTTTCACCGGCAAGTATACGCGCACAAACTTCCTCTCGCGTCCACACCTTTTCGTTCGTGCCCATCGTGAGGTGTAAAAAGAATGGATGAGGTGGACTGAGTGGAACGCGAAAAGGAGATGTCACGCCATGAGGGCAAAACCCTGACAGGGTCTCCAAAGTGGAGCAGCTTTATATTTGCAAACTGTACACCAGCGCATTCCCGACAGAAATTGAAGAATATATTAGACACACAGAACCATGTTTACACTTCAAAAAAGATAGCAATATTGAACCACAACCGTAATTCGATGACCTCCTGTCTATGATAAGTGGAAGCTTCCTACACCCTCCATCATTGCTGTCTTCAATCGCGCATCCATCACACCCTTGTTGCTGTACTCAGGCAACTTGAGATAGTTGACGCAGGTCATGACACTTGGCAAATAGTCGTCTGCTTTGAGAGGCGCTTCATGGGGCTTGCGTACGACCGTCAGTTGCGGGTTCAGTCCACGGAAACCTACAGCATAATGAGTACGCGTTTAGAACTCTTGGTACTCTAAAGCTTACCTCCAATGGGCAACTTCGGGCTTCCTGTGATGAACTGCAAAAATGCCCGTCGAGCAGAGTCGTCGTAGGAGGACATGATACGGATCAAGTCCCGGATCGCAGAACTATCTATGTTGAATCCGTGGTCGGCTTTGAGTACCTCGGTCAACGCTACAGTGCAACAGTCAGCCATTGGACAATAGTATGTTTGAGAAAGAGCTTACTCTCTGTCGTCCAGTCCTCATCTGCGTTGCCAAACAAGAGATCGAGTTCGTCCGATGAGAAGCTCTGGAGGTCGGTAACCGGGAACACCTTCGAGAATCCCGTGCGGAACGCCTGGGTCTGCGTCTGAACGCCACGCCCAATGACAGCATCGATGACCTCGCGGACATATTCCTCGACGTTGGCGTCAGCTACGGCAATGTCCTTGCCTCCCGGCTGAGCAAAATACATATCAGTATCCCGGTTATGCATCTGAGTAATCGCTGCACTTACCACAAGCTCGATGTCATATCCGGGAACAGTGAAATCCAGTGCAAGATCCTCTAGGTGCGCCCCGTGAATTGTGAGGTCAGCGTACGCCGCATCTTTTTCGGCTTGTGACATGCTCGGACTAGCTTCAATCTCGCCTCGTGCTACCCCATAAGCTTGAAGTTTGGAAAGTGAATTGGCAAGAGCAGGGTCAATCATCTAACAGTCATATATTTAGTATCAGAACAAAATTCATGTGCCCAAAATCATCGGCTTACTTTCAAACTAGCCAAGGTCAACGGGACTTCCTCGCTCAAGACATACTTGAGGAACAACGGGTTGAACGAGATGTCGATGATCCTCGAGTCTAGTAGAGCTTTGCCAATAAATTGACCGAGCATCGTGAACAACCTCGTCCGAGACCTACAACAACAAAGCATCAGCATTGTTTCTATGAAACCCGTTTGTGTACATACTTGGTTCCTTCCTTAGCCTCAGGTGCGGGGAACAATCCCAGCGGACGTTGCACATACGGTCCCTCCACGTTCGAGTCAGCGTCCCTCCACATCTTCAGATCACGCCTGGCGAACTCCTTGGACACGAGCGAGTAAAACTCGAGCGTCGGGCCAAGCCCAGTGCCAACCTCCTCAAAGTATTCCACCTCGAGAACGCTCGAACTCGAACCGTACAACTCGAGAACCTTGGCGGCTGATTCGAGGATGTGGTGTCGCGAGATACGGACTTTTTGGCGTTGGAGACGGCCAAGGTACCCAAAGGCGTCGTCTCGGCGAGAAGAGTCAGACGATCGTTGTTGCTGAGACTGCCACTTGGTAATGAGGCGAGCATAACCAAACGAGGTAGACTGGAGGAATGAGAAGCGTGTGGAGAATGGGAAGAGGAAGTAGTATTGCTGCGGGAGCTCCATCGCCCAATCGGGTAGGCATTGGCTACAAAACAACATGTCAAAACACGTCTGCAGGCTCGGCCACCCAAGCTCACCTTGCTACAATCATCGGCTCTTCGAGCTGCCTCGTCAACTTGGCTGTCAGCTTGTTGTTGACAAAGGCACTTTCAGGCAAAATAACTCCAGGGGATTCGATCGAGATCTTCTCCTTGGCCATCAGATTCATCTTGTGTAGGACCCTCAACAAACGGAGAATTTGGATGTGCGCCAAATCACTATTCATTGCGCCCTCGGAAGATGGGATAGATTCAACGCGATCTAAGAATATGCGTGAGCTCCGACGAAAAGCATTTATATGCACTAGCAATACTCACTTCCAGTCTGCGCAGGCGGTGGTCCAGGAACCTTTTTGTACTTGACAGTGTATACGCCTTGCCACAGCGATGGCGCGCTGAGAGCAGCAATCCCCGCACTCGGCCCAGATCCAGACCCAGACCCAGACCCTGATGCAGCAGCGCGTCGAGCTTCATGGTGATGAACGGCGCCATAAATCGTCATATCGAGGGGCAATGCGTGGTCGTCCATCGAGAACTCCAAATGCCAGTCAGTCGGCTTCGACTTGAGGGCTGCAGCATACGAGAATCTAGACGCCGCCGAAGATGGCGTCCCAGCAGATTGGCGCTCGAGTGTCTGGCTTGGGTTGGGAGTAGCGACGCGGGTGCCATCTGGTGTTTGTGCTTCAACTTTCGTACCGTCTAATAGAGATGTAAACACAAGAGACACAAAGTAATACAAGTCAACTCACCATCAGTCAGAGCGACTGACACCGTCTTGTCAGGTGTAGGATGCTGAGGCTCCATATCCTCTTCGTAGAACTAACGAGTGATAAGCACTTGTACACATTTAACAATCAAAAACACCCTTACCTCGGCTTCGAAATCTTCATTCAGCATATCCTCAGCATGTTCCATATCATAGTCTTCGCTCGACATCATCGGGATCCCAGGATCACCTCCCGACGCCAAGGCAGCAAGCATCGCTGAAGGTGGTGGAAGACCCATGTCCGAGGTACCAGGTGTAGACGACGCAGGAGGCGCACTCGAAGAAAAGGAAGCGGCAGGCACGCTCGAAGAGGCCGCAGGCGTCTCGGTCGTTGGGGACGTACTCTCCTCTCCAGAAGTAGTAGTGTCCTTTGCCTTGAGTCGTTGACTTCTCCTTCGTCCGATGGTAGGGGTAGTGGACGTTCCAGCAGCGCTAGAGCCAGCAGCAGCACCGATGCTCGAGGTGTTCGCACCCGCGTTAGCTGCAACCCTTCCGAGAGCGCCAGCTGGTAAACCGGCTGCAGCTGCAAACGCCGCCAAGACACCTGATAGTCTCGAGCTTCCGGCACCTATGCCCGCAGATGCACCAGCTACGCGAGGTCGTAGATAATCATTCAACGCCTGGAACGTTGCAATGGCGTGGATCGAGACAACTATATTGGAGCAGGAGCGCGGGGCGTCTGTGCCCTCTTCTGCGACGATGCGTAGACGAAGCTGACGAGCGAGCATCGACGCAGAGTTCCTCCGGGATGCTATAAACCAAATCAAAGTCAGGTGCCGTATTAATGTCAAATATCATTGACATACCTTCCGCACCAGGCGAGACCGTAACAACTTCAAAGCTTTCAATCCTTGTCAAACTCTCCTGCAACTTCTTCACCAAGACCGCAAACGGTGACACGGACGAAGGCGAATCAGATCCCTTGTTAGAACGCACGGCAAAAGCCTGCAAGACCATGAGCTGCCGTGTTGCAGAGTCCACTGATCCCATCCAGTTCACGAATCAGTACCTGTCTCGCGGGTTTCCGGAAAGAATGACTCACAAGCAAGCGAAGAATCGGTCGTAAACTGTAAAAGCCCATCGACCAATCCACTCTTCAACAACTCGTAACTCGATACGCTTGCTCCAGCTCCACCCGTAAACAGACCCGCAATTCCCTTGACTGCATCCTTCAGCTCGGTCTCTCCAGCCGCTGAATCGCGCAAAGTTGCCAACAGACCACGCAGACGCTCCAATACTGGATCTGCCGCGCTGTCATCTGCACCAGACATGTACTTGAATCGAACGACCTTGGCACGGAGCGTGATTGCATCTTGAGGGTCGAGAACGGTGTTGGAAGATCGCTTGACAGGAATTGGTACAACTTGGCGTTCCTTCTCTCGTTCACGTTCCTCTCGCTCTCGGTCGGCTTGGGGAGATTCGTCACGCTCAGATGTGGGTTCGGGAATTGGAGATGAGCTCCCTTCGACCTTGGGCACAGGCACAGGCACATCCGCCGGCTTACTAGGTGCTTGGACGCCCTCTTCCTGCTTGACACGAACCTCCTCCGGCTTTCCACGCGATGAGCCTTCTTCTGGTTTAGGATCTTTGGCCTTGGACGTCAATGGTCGCTCAGTCAATACTTCAATCTCATGCAAAACACCCTCGCGACGCAACGCTGGTCGATAAACGTTGGTGGCCTTGGTCAACAACAGCTCCACGAGTTGTAGTGCACAAATGTTGAGCGCAGGATAGTCTCGAGAAGAGAGAATAGATCCGACGAAAGTCGCCACAGGGACGCTCTAAACACATCCAATCAGATCACTGATTTTATGACAGGTACAGTTAAGCATACCTTGAGAATGGCGTTGAGCTCGTCGCCTTCCGCAAAGCTTACGGCTTTGAGAATCCCAGTCAATGACTTGCTCCTCGTTTGAGTTGCCACGCTAGCGGCATATACATCCACAAGCACAGGTACCATCAGACGCATGTAACGGCCCACCAGCTCAGGCTTCGAGCGTAATAATTCCGGCCTAGATAACGCTGGGGTAACAGTAGCAGTCGTAGTAGCAGTCGCAGGGGAGGCAGGGCGAACAGGGGAGTCTGGGTGGCTAGCTGATCCAGGATTAGCCACCGGCGACCCAGGTCGAGCAACAGGAGTGGCCGAACCAGGAGCAGCGATGGGGGTGGCTACAGTAGGATCTTCTGCAGCATCGACGGACATT
Organism: Ceratobasidium papillatum; assembly: GCA_037042815.1. Classification (NCBI taxonomy): domain Eukaryota; kingdom Fungi; phylum Basidiomycota; class Agaricomycetes; order Cantharellales; family Ceratobasidiaceae; genus Ceratobasidium; species Ceratobasidium papillatum. The sequence goes on along the minus strand of JAYRCO010000137.1, from coordinate 27,935 downwards.
GAAGTATCTGCAGAGTTGCTAGGTCCAGCGCCTGCGTTGGGACTCTTATTGCGTGCATTTTTTAGCGCCTTGATCTTTGCCTTGACGAGACGAGCGAGGGCCTTTTCTGAGTAAGCTCGGTGGTCAAACACACCGTCTATAAAACTTCGGTTAGCCACGGAAACCTATGAGGAAATGCTTGAGACACACCTCTAGGCAAAGGTGGCATAAGCTCCGACACAAGACTAAGCGCCTCCTCCACTTGATCCTTTGGGCGATGAGCCAGATTTTGCATCACAGCCATATCAGTCAATCCCCCTGCGCCCGCTGCACCCGTGACGGCACCTTCACCGCTTGCACATCCATCTACTCCATCAGTCGGTGGAACTACTCCAGTCAGGATTTGATACAACGTTCCCGCCACATCCGCCTCCAGCAGGGCCAAAGTAATCTTTGGGCTCGCTTTGGTTGCGCTGGATAGAGCTCGCAGAATGAGAGTAAATGTTCCGGGGCTGACAGTGGCCGAGGATAATGCACGTAGGAGAGCAGTGTCGACTAATCCTTCAAGGAGCTCAGTATGCGCTCGGAAACTCTCGATGGTGCGAATAACGCAAAGAGACGCATGCTCGACCAGTCGCGGATCGGCATAGCCAAGAACGGTGCGGATGATAGGGAAAACGTCCTTGACCATGGAGTAGTTATCCACACTGACATTGCGGCAACAGTTCGCAGCAGCTTGCAAGGCGGTCCGTTGAACGTTTGTAGAGAAGAAATCAAGGAAGTTGAGGAGTGCCGCAAGTCCGCCCTCGCGAACAATTGCGCCAGAGTCGTCTTGGGATATTTTTTCGAGAGTCTGCAGAGAGAATTAGCACAGATGACGTACGCAGACAAAGACTACTCACACTGAGGGTCTGTTCAGCAAGATCGATGTACTGAATGTCAATCAATTTGCTGCACAGGACCGGGACAGCACCATGATAGACAACAGTGTGAGCACACCCAGGGAGCGCCTCCATGAGGTTTGCGAGACAACGGCAAGCAAGCACCTGCGCCTCGAGGTTATCATCGCCCGGGAAGCCCCCAGAGCTGAGAGCGAGAGCAGCAGCTAGCGATGCATCTTCGTCGTCTTCGTTCGGCTCCTCGTCGTCATCGCCAGAACCCTTGCCTCCCATGATACGAACCAACTCGGCGACAAACGAATCGACTTGGAAGTAGCCAGCCAGGGTATCCTCAGTGCTCATGCTAAGGATCTCACTGAGCTCTTGAAGGGCCATCAGTCGAGTGGTCGGGTTGGCTGCAGGCTTGATATTGTTGAGAATCGTCTTGAGACGAGACGAGAGCGAGAGCATGTAGGAACCCAGCGCACGGAAATCGGCGCCAAACAGGGCAGATACCGCAGACTCGTCCAGCCCAGCCTGGGCCAGGCCAGAGGAAGGAGGCTCTTGTTCCTGCTCTTCGTCATCGTCATCGCTGTCTTCCTCGTCGTCTTCTTCGTCGCTCTCGTGGCGATCGGAGGTCTTGTCTTTTCGGGAACCCTCGGCGAGAGAGGTATCTCCTTCAGGCTGGGGGTCGGTGCCAAAATCGATCATGTCGTCATCTGCACACGATGTCAGCATGATTGGCACGAGTGCAGCAGAAATGTCTGTCCGTACCGGCGCGGGATTGGGATTTGGATGAGGAAGACTTGCGTGTAGCCCTGCAGCGAAATCAGCGACAATCGGAGAAGAAAGGAGAAGAAGACGGACTTGTTCTTGCGGGACATGGTGGTGGGCGGCTTTGAGATGTTCGGAAGCGAGGGACGGGTGCGGAGAGAATAGGGCGACTTGTGTTTCTTGGAGGAGGTGGCTGGGTCGTCGGAGTCGGGATCGGGGGCTGCGCGCTTCTTTCCCTTGGGGTCGCGCTTTGGCTCGTTGATGGCGAGCGATGTGCTGGGGGTGGTGGTGGCGGCTGGTGCGCTGCGCCGGGGTCTGGAGCGACATTAACGCGCGAACACGAGCCGCTGATATAAGACTTACCGCTTGGCAGGTCGGGTGTCGGGCTCGACCTGTTTGTGCTTGCCCTTGTCTTTGCGGCGGGGGGCGCTGCTCGTCGCCGTGGACGTCGTCGGCGCTGGCTGGGGCTGGGAGGTGGTCGCGGCGGCGCGGGCGCGGGTGCGGGGACCAGGCTCGTCGGTGCTCTCGCTCTCGGGCTGGGTGTCGTGCTGGCTCCGGGTGCGCGGCTTGTCGTTCGTCATTCTCCTGTTCACTTGCGCATCGTGCTCAGGCCGTGAGCAGATCGTTGTCGGCAGGCGTCACTCGAGCACCCAACCCGCCCCTTGTCAGCCAAATTCTTGACTAAGCATGACTAAGTCCTACATAGCTCCAAATCAGGTTTGTGCGCCTCGCAAAGAGCGCCAATGGAGCAAGAAGGCATCGCATGATGGGAAGTACCAGTGTTCAGCGTCATTCTATCACGGCGCAATATGCCTCAACTTGGATCGCCATGTTACTCCCGGCGCAGGCGCTTGGTCTATACTATCGCACTCGACACATTTAGTAAGCTCGGGCACGACTTGCAAGGCGCTTGTGATCCGAATTAGAGAGGAGAGGCGCATATTCTCAACCACGTTTCATTGATGGTGGCACAATTTTAGTGACCTTGAAGCTTGCATGATACCGTTGCTATAAAAAAAGCCGCTTCTCCGTTTATAAATTTACAAAGACCAAGAAGTATGTCACTTTGTATCACAGCGTTAGAATCGCCCCTATCCTATAGGAGTTCAAACGTTGCCAATACAGATGACTTCTAGCATAAGCTGAGGCCCCTCGATTGAAAATATTCCACTTTCGCTCAAGCTTTGAACATTCAGGCCTTCGATATACGTATGTCACACTTGCCTTTCACCTTTCAGCATCATGACGTCCACCAAACCAAGACTAACATGGCATAAACCCATTTATTCACGATTACAAAAGAAAAACTTGGCATATCACAAAATTTTAACCAAAACCTCAAAGCATACAGGCATATGTAAAACATAGAGGATAACAACACATTCATTGACATACACAACAAACGAAATAAGTTCAAGTGCAAATGACAAAGGCAGAAACCAATCCATGCGAAAAATGGGGCTACAACAAAACTTTACCAAAAAAGTTAAATAATAATTAATTTTTTCGCGACGGCGGAGGCGTAATAAACGATTTGGTCGGCACCGCCGCAGCCAGTTTCTTACGCCTCCGTCGTTCCTTGCGCGACACGGCCTTTTCGAATCCCCCGCTCGTACCCGCATTACCAAGACTGTCTTCGCTCCCGGCCGTGACAGAGCTCAACAACGCCTTTTCCTCGCCCAACGTGCCCAGCCCGCCTCCCCAGAGCACATCTCCCTCCCACGTACCCCTCGAGGCTGCACCGTACGAAAAGCCATCAGAAGTGCTTGCACCAGGAACGACGCCCGTGTCGTGGGCCTCTCGGGTGCGTCGGAAAGTACCCATCGGGACACGGTCCCATCGGTCTAGGCTACGTAGGTGCGTCTCGCCCTGAAGATCTGTCCCTTGTCCCTGCGCGTGCGAGCCGTGATGATGCTCGTCCGAAACGTTCGAAAAGTCCAGCACGTCGTCCAACTCAAACGGCTCCGTGCATGACTCCATGTCCATGTCCATATCCATCTCGGGCTCGGTAGGGAAATGGAATGACGAGCGGCCGGAACCTTGGGTGGTGATCGAATTTTGCCTTGCGCGACGTGCAAGCATCGGGAAGATATCGCTCTGTTTGGTCAATGAGCGGTTAATTTTACATCGGAATAAAAAAGCCCAAGCGCATACACTCACCTTGGTTCCAAAGTGTTTCCTTCCGCTCTTCCAGCTATCCGAGCGCCTTCTACGAGCTGCAAATGGACTTGGGACCGTACCATTCCCATCGATGATCGCTGCACGTCTACGATCGCCCGCTCGACCAAACGAGCCCATCACAGGTGGTCGATTACTGATCTCGGACATGGACCCATCAGACCCGTTAAGATTGGGGCCTGGAGTGCCAGTCGTAGCTCCAGCACTGATCGTTCGCCCACGAATCATGTCGAGCGCGACAAAACCGTCAAAAGACGCCGCGCGTGTATGCGGAGCCCCACGAGCAAAGGGAGTAGGTCGGAAATGGGTCGGCGTAAAATCACGCCATCCGACTGGGCTCGTAGCAGGAGTAGGCGTAAACGTCGCGAGCGGGTTGATCGTAGGAGGAGTCGGGAAGCGGAACCGCGAGGGAGTCCGCCCACGCTCCATCTCATCGGCAGTACTCTCGCCGTCCATGTCAGAATCCTCTTCGTACTCGGTGGCATCTGTGTCTTCCTCGTCGATGTCCATCTCGAGTCCGCTAATAGCGTCCATAGCATCCTTGGTGTAGTCATAGTCTGCGCTAAAGACGTCGGCAGAAAGGGGTTCTGGACTACGCTTCTCCTCGGCGAGCTGCGCCCGTGCGCGTTGTTCGAACTCGAGGTCAAGGTCGGTCGCATCCAACACGTTACCAAGGCCCATTCCGAGACCGAGGCTCGCGCCAAAATCTTCCATCACGACCATGGGCATTCCCATCCCGCCCATTCCTGACAAAAACCCTGCGTTGGCCGCTTCGGCGAGGTCTGCGGTGGAAGACACGGTTTCGCTGTCATCGTCGTCCTCGTCGTCTTGGTCGGCAGAAAAGGACATGGACGAGTCGGAGAGATTGGCAAAGAATAGATCTTCCTCGTCGTCCGTCGACCACGCCGCGGCAGCTTCGTCTCCATCCGCTTCGTCTTCGTCTGGGTCGTCTTCATCTTCCTCCTCTTCCTCTTCTCCTGCACCGGAATCAGAGCTCGTCTCGTCATCAGACTCTTGGCCTTCGACGCTCTTTCGGCGGGGTTTGATTTGCCATTGCTGCCCACCACCACCACCTCCGTTATGGTTTTGATGATTCGAGCCCATTAACAGCTCTCGCAGCTTCCGTTGACGTTGCTCCTCCTCCTCGGCAAGAATCAGTTTCTCCTCTTCAGCCTCGATCTCGCTGTCTCCACTCATCCCGAGGACGCTCGTTTCCGATTCCGAACCAGACTCGGATCCGGATCCTTCAAACACGCTTGCACTCACAAAAGTGGCAAACCCGCTCTCAGGATCCATGCTCCGCTTCCTCTTGATGTGTGACTGTTGAGTTTGACCGGGCCCGCGATAAGGCAAAAAGTCGTCCTCGTCAAAGTCATCGAAATCGCTAAGACTTGACTCGCTCGTTGTTTCCCGTATGCGCTTCTTGTGCGGGCGCCCGAGCTTGCGCTTTTTTGTGGTCGCCAAAGTAGGTTTCTTTGGGTTTCCTTGGGCAGATTTTTTGACGACTGATGCAGATTTGCGTTCCACAGGAACTTTGCCCTTGCCTTTTGCCTTGGCTATGACTTTGGGCGGGACCATCTTGGGGGTGTGAGCGGGAGGTATTCGGTCATCGAGCGGGTTTCTTGGCGTTGCGGTGCCCGAGGCAGAAGTAGATGCATGTTTTGGTAGCGTGAAGCGCGCGAGTTGGGGAGCGGATGTCTGGTTGTGCGGCGCGTCGATTGTAGAGGTAGATGAATCAGAGATAGTGCCGTCCGAGTTCTTTGCGGGAGCGCTGAGGCGAAGCTTGAGCGACTGAAGACGAGGCGCAATATTTGATGGTGATGGTGACGGAGATGCAGCGGCAATAGCATATGACGACGGGGGGCGAGGCAGGCCCTTGGTCGATGAGGGTCTGAACCCCGCGGGAAGCGCCGAGGGAAATTTTGTTGGATTTGAGCTCGTCGCCGCAATTGCACCAGCACTCGCACTGTTGCTCGTGCTCGTGTGGGACGGTGTGTTTGAAGTGGCCGTCTTGGCTTGCACTTGTCTATTAAAATCGGCGAAATTGCTGGCGGTGATGGACTCGACAACGTTATTGCATGTACACTCGCCCTCGCATACGGGACAGATGTCCTCTTCATCCTCGGCGCCGTCGTAGATGGTGTGGCTGCGCGAGACGGCTACGGTATGGGCACGAGCAGGCGGCATTGGCTGAGACGTCTTCGGGCGGTCTGCGCGATGCACACGACACAGAGGCGAGCGAGATGCACAGAGACAGAAACCAAACAGATACAATACTAGTCAGCATAGCGCTCTAGATACACGTTAGGGGCGCAGAATTGTGCCAGATATGGGAACACGAGGCTCAGTCGCGCCGGAGCACTGGCACAAGTGATATACATCCCGCAGCTCAGCAGTCCCAGGTCAACTCACTCTGTATCTTTTTTGACTTTCCCATCTGTGCGGGCAGTACATAAGTGTTCTGGAGCAGGTCGAGGGGCAGCCGCTTGGGCAGCTTGTGGATGGCAGGTTCAAAAGCGTTCTAATTTCTCCAAACGAATTTACAATGCGCTCAGGGTGTGCGGGGTCGCGATGATCCTCTTCATTTCGCCCCCTCCTGTTTTGCCCCTGTCGTGTGCGATTCTCATGCGTATTGCGACGTGTGTCGGCATAATGCTTGTAATTAGCATAGTTTGAATAGATCTAGAATTTATTTCTGAATTCCGACGCTATTTGCGGTGCCATGAGTCTCAGCGCATAGAGCCTGCCCCGCCCTCGGGACCGTAAATGTGACTGACCTCGCTTGTCGGACCACCGTATCGGCATCCGAATCAGGCAAACTGTCGCACCAATATACACATGCTTCAATGCGCGCATCTCCTCGTCTCGCATACAGCTACCGCGCCCTGAGGACCCGGTACGAATATGCTTCACACGCATCGCTAGGAGACTTGGTTGCCTTCTCCTTTCCCCCAACCGTGCCTAGCTCGGTGCGCCCGGCCGCAGACGTATGGTCATGTGCTGATTTACTATCCTTTGGCTCACTTTAGAAGGCATATACACACTACTAGATCTCAAAACTCTCTGCTTGGGGCCAACTGACGCATATGTTTCGCACATTGCCAGCTCTGTTGCGCCGCAAGCCGACCTTGCGTACGGACACATGTCTAGCCTATGACAAACTAGGCCCCGTCCCATCGCGATCACCCACGCGCCGGCCTCACTTTTGCAGAGGTCCAGCCAACTCTCTGGGCTCACTTCAAATCGGGGCTTGACTCAAATGCAAATTCGATGGAGATCATCACCGGGTAAAGGCTATCTAATGAATCTCGATTATTTTTTGTAAAATCACAGGCAAAATGCCAAATAGTTTGCCGGGCAAGTTGTTCGCCTCTAAAGCTTTGAGACCCGACGCTGAGCGCGAGGCAATGAGTTAGACTACCTGACTGACTCGTCTGGCATCAGACGCCCGCCCACTCGGCCAGCGTAATTCTTATCGCCACACAGACGAGTCACCCTACACCCACCACCCTCATTTTAGGGGGATGACGCCGACATCCACAGCTCGTGTGCACCTTCAATCGATGTCGGAGCGGTGCCGCGCCTTCTCCCTTCTGCCTTCCGACTAAATGAGTAGTGGAGCGACTCACCTCGGTCGAACAAGCTTCCTAAACTGAGAGCACACGCTTGATGTCGGTTGTTGCCATGTAGGCCTTCCGGCTCCCTTGGTCGCTGCTCTCACGTCAAGCAGGTTCGCGACGAATGGGAGACAAAATTTTGGCACGTGATCGAGGCTACCAATTACGGACCTTGATGGGTTGATCGGCGGATCGGGGTGTCGTGCGACAGCATTTGAGCTCGCTTGGCGGCACACGACCTCACGCGACGTGTGTTGGGGGACAATGCCGGCAGCGCAGCGTCGGCCGTAGCTCTGAGTGGACTTCTCGCCGCAGCAATTCCTCTCTTGAGTTCGACCGACAGGATTGCCTTCTCGATAATCGAAGGTTTGCGAGGACAATGGACCGCACGATGCCGGGGCTGAGTATAGCAGTTCTCTACCTCTGAGGCGGAGAACTTACTCAGATGTCTTCTGTGGATCATCGATGGAGATCTTACTGATATTCTGCCGCAGCGAGGCGCAAGTGATCCACCCTCCTATCCAGCCGCGTAGCGAGCAGTTTCGGACCTAAAGACCGTTCAACAGACAGCTCCATGCGCCAACTTCTGCCCACGCGACATGTATTGGAGAGAGCAAACACAGTGATAGTGGTTTTTGGGCGCAATGATTTTGGCTTTTGCATCTCCCAGTCGGAAAGGGTTCGATCTCCCTGAAAAGAACTCACATGTCTGGCCTCGTGCCCAGTAGTAATGACCAATGGGGGATTGCGCCATTGGAGTTTGCGACATTACAGTTCTCGGTGACGATCCCCGACTGCGTATCAACAGAATTATTGATTTATTTAGTGTGATATGGACTTCATTAAATTACAGCTACAACTCACTCACCTTTTTTCAATCAGTCGGAAATACTCTATATTAGTATTAGAAGTTTATCTCCTTGCCTGTACGAAGTATTGTCCAATGCCATATCCTACCCCTATCTCTTGCAAAGGCTTTGGATCTCCGATCGTAGCTCCACGTGCGAAATTAGGTACCAGTACAACTAGCTAATTAGATGTTTCTGATAACTCCAAGACTTGATAGTATCAGGAGATAAGTCTTTATGAATGTTGTGGTGGTTAAAGACAGATATCGTTGGTTTTGTGTGAGGATAGTCACGTGGTGGGGCAATCGGGATCAGCCGATTGGCGCCAAGCGTTTGCTCTGATCAGCCATTTCCGGTCTCGACCACAGTGTTTCGTGATTGATCTACGCAACCCTTAGTAGTTGGATTGGAGCTGGCCGGTGGACTTGAGGCTCCTTCGTGAACAAAAAGATCTACGATCATGGAGAGATGCCAGGAACTCGTCCGGACCTATGTCGCTACGGAGGGAGAACACACTTTGAAGGAACTGGTGGAGAGTGAGTTTGAGGCATAACGATTGAGTAACGAAACTTATGAGATCGGCATCTTTGTTAGATATAAACTCTCAGACATTTACCCTTCTTCACGTTGTCAAGTCATTAGGCGAGTATTTAACGAACGATGACGGAAAAATTAGAGAGAAGGGTATGATACCTATTCCGCTTTCATGCGGCCGTAAAAGCCGAACACTCACTATACAACGACGTTCGCTAGGTGTGAAGCTTCTCTCCTCTATACTTGCACAGTGCCAACCAGAACGAATAACTAAGCAATCAAGTGAGTTTTATTCCGTTTTGTTCTTGACTCTGTTTCATCAGTGACATTATTCACTTTCATTATAGCTAGAGTTTTGGTCACCTTTTACCGGGAAAAGCTTCAAGACTCTGATACCGTAATTTCTGCACTCGATGGTCTCCTTACGTTATCTTCATTAGATACATTTGGTGGAAGCGAAGCCAGTGATACAGCCCTCTCGTAGGTCCGCTCGCAGTTACTCGCTTGAACCCCAAATTCAATCATCATGTGTTGTACTAGGCTTACTGAACATGTTGCGATGAAGGCGCAGGTTCAGTCAACTCGGTATATAGTCTTCAAAATTGTCGATGTGCTAATTGCGAAACATCTAGAAAGTGAGTGCGAAACAATTACCCCTCATAAGATAACACGATTGCCCCGATTATTCTAGCATTGAAAGCAATTCCATCCTTCCTACCTGGGTACATTAAACTCGCTGAAGGGGAGAAGGACCCGAGGAACTTGCTTATCGCATTCAACATAGCGAAGGTCATAATTCTCGAGTTTGACATTGGCTCTTACATCGATGTGAGTTTAAGCTTGTTGATGTTAATCTCATTAAGCAGCTAAACGATACTACAGGATTTATTCGATATCACCTTCTGCTACTTTCCCATCACGTTCAAACCTCCGCCAAACGACCCGTATGGGATTACAACGGAGGACCTCAAATCGGCTTTACGGTGAATACGCTTTCTCCTTTTGACACAATCGAAGTAAGGCTAAGGCCCCAAATAAAAGCGCATGTTTGTCCGCCACTCCACGTTTTGGGCCTCTAGCCCTCCCTCTCTTTTTGGAGAAGCTCTCGGCGACGTCCCCTCAGACCAAGGTTAGATGTTGTGTTTTACTTCAAGAGTCACCCTGTACTCATGTGTTCTTAGCGCGATACTTTGAAAACTCTTAGCTCTTGCTTGCCCACATACGGACCAGCCGTTGCCAAGGACTTTGCATCACAAATGTGGTCAGCCTTTAAACTAGAGGTATTTTTCGAACTTACTTACGATAGAAATTGTCTAACGGCTCTATTAAGATATTTCAACCACTTGATTCGGATACTGCGACCAAGGCCGTCACCGCTCTTACCACTCTTCTCCTGATCTTATATCAGAAGAAACCTCAATTAACGCAACCTGAGACTGAGTCTTTTGAAGGTTTGGCTGAAGAAGTAATTACGGAGTGCGTCCGGCTATTGAGGGAGCCTGAGAAGAACCAAGCGCAACATGCAGTTAAGATTGTGAACGCATGCCTTGCTACCACTCGTAAGTGATATTCGCAGTTACTTTCCTCCGTTTTTGAGTTCAATTTTAGCGAATATCTGCTCTTACACGCTCAATCGTACAATCCCGTTTTTAATTGGCCAATTCAATGACCCCGACGAGGCATCGCACCGTGATCCTATTCTTGCTGCTCTCCGTGACATCTTACATGCAATAAGCGAATTGGAGGAAGGTCCATGCCGTCAGTCAGCGACATTGTTCTTGGAAGCGAACAAAGACGCTACCCTCGGTGCCCTTACTGCTGGCCTTAAAGCCAAGGTATCTAGAGGATCTGCTCTCAGCGGACTCTTACAAATCGCATCCGTTCGAGGCGTTTTATCGCCAGAAGAGATGGCATTTACGGTGCACAATGTGAATGAGCTATTGAGCGCTGAAGAAGATGAGTTAGAGGATTTGAGGTGAGTAGATCGATCTGCATACAAACTACTTCGACTCAAGTGCCGCGCAGACTCATAGCACTGGAAGTCTTAAACGCCATCGCCCTTGTTGTCCCCAAATCTATTGAGGAGACAACACTACCTATGCTTTTTGCTGCGCTTCCAGACCATGCTCCTGCTCGAGATGCGGATATCGAACGTGCAAAATACTGGGCTATCCTCTCCGCGCTTTCTGCGCTCTCTATGCCCTCCACGCTGTTTGAGGTTCTCGTAATTCGACTATCAACAAAACTCGAGATTATATGCGCAGTGCCACCTGGGGATAGGGAAAGCGAAGCTGCGTACGCTCTTGCCTTATTAAACACTATCTCGAGTGTGCTGTCACGGAAAGTCGAAGCCGGCCATACGGATGTCCCAAAGTACTTGGATCGACTTCTCCCAGCTCTATTTGGGGTAGCTATCAAAGCAGCCACAGCTGCTGACCCTGGGATTGAAGTGGCAACTCATCCCAAACTGATACCCGCTATCTCCACAATAATTGGGCTGGTAGTAAGATCTTCTCCCGCAGCGTGAGTGTTGCCGTTTTCTATGATCGTATGTCCTGACGGGCCGGGCGGCTAGGAAACAAGCAATATTTGTGGCAGCTGTGTCAAAATTATTCTACAATGGACAGACAGATGATCTTCCAGGATCTCGAATAGCTCTTCAAAATGAATTTCAACCTTTTAGGGTACGCTAGAGTGACACGTGTGCTAGACGCCTTCTCAATCACATATAGGACAATTCCTCTCCAGCACAGCGACATCTGGTCGGCCTATTCGCAGCATCTGTGTTGCCTCTACGCTTGGAGGTGTGTTGTGTACAGCAGCGAAACGGCTTCTGAACTGAACCTACCTCTCAGACTGCTCTCCCCTTTGACAATTTGCCGCAAACTTTATACGCTTTGATAGAGTGGTGTATTAGTGATTCAACAACCGACTCGCAATCAACACCAGGAATCCAATTGATTTCCTCGCTAATCAATAAGCATACCGAGGGTGGGCACTAACCAGACTTCGACATGCGCCGCGCTAACCAATTGACAGACTTCCACCCACTGTTCGAAGATTACCTGCCGAACCTGTGGCAAGAGGCCGCTTACAATCCTCGCCAAATAAATAAGCTCCGGATTCGGACACTCAAAGTTTGGGCTGCGGTAAGTTCCAAAAGGCGTTGTCCTACGAAGCATCTAATTGTTCTTTTTGTAGGTAACTCGAGCCCTCGTTGTGCGCAACCACCCCAAGGGCGAGGAATACACCGAAGAGGTGTTTAAGCTACTGGAAGATCGTCAAATAGGGCGGGAAGCAGGCAAAGCCGTTGGTAGCATTGCTCTCAACAACGACGGGGTCTTAACTAAACAGAATTATTCTGTCGTTCGAGTAGGTCCAATATTCAAACGCAGAAAGCGTACTTACATCAACCAAATTTTCAGCTTTTTGCTCTCCAAAAGTTTTGTTCTCGCGTATTACCCCGAGTTATTGCTGGGTACAAAGAGTCCAAGGGTATTTAATTCGCATTTGTTATGCTATTAGCTTATCGAATAAGAATCCTTCAGATGCATATCTCCAAGAGTCATACCTAGTGGCGTTGGCCGCTCTAATCCGAGCCGTACCCAAGGCTACCTATGTGCATCTTATGCCAACCGTAAGCCTGTAAACCATACCAGCTACGCCAGGTCATTGATACATCCTTGCACAGCTCGTACCTATCCTTCTCCTCGGACTAAGCTTGCAAGACACCGACCTCCGAATCAATGTCTTCGAAACCCTACTTCAAGTTGCCAAGGATTCCTCAGAAATTGCAGGGAACAACGGCTCCAACCCTTTGGTCGAGCATGCTGGCTCGCTTGTCAAGGCTTCTCTGGCCAATCTCCAACTCTCCGAAAGGGGAAATCCTGTACGGACGCTCTCGGTCTTCTAGCCGCCCTCACGCTGATACCTTCTGTTAGCGAGTCCAAATTTGTGCGCTCCAGCTGCTTGCTGCATTACCCAGCACTTTACGCTACGATCTACTCCACCCGTATAAAGCTCAGGTTATCCGACAGCTTGGCGTGGCCCTGGATGACCGCAAGAGAGCCGTCCGCAAGGAAGCAGTTGATTGTCGGTATGTACTTCTCTAAGTCTCCCTACGCAGAACTTTTGTTCGATCCACAACTTGATGCGTCATGGTTCGTTGACAGGTCCATATGGTATGTTTGTTTTAAACTAACACGTTTAATGTATTACTCACTTTAACCATAAAACAGGTATCAATTCAACGGCTGAAGGTATTCATGCGCGTGTTAGCTTAAGATCATAAAACAATGTATTTATCCCTCCTTGGTCATCACATAGAGATAGTAGTGGAATGCTTCTCCCAGTTCTCGGACTTCTAGCGAGCACCCTGGACGAGTAAGATAGCGGCGACGAAAGTGGGGTTGCCCAAAAGTCAAATAGATGAACTTTCCCCCTGGACGTAGCACTCTACAATATGTAAGCATATAGCCTTAGATGATTCAGTGAGTACCCAAGCAGAACGCCCAACCCACCGGATAGCCTCGGAAATCTCTTTTTCACAATTTTCTACGATTTCTGGAGCAGGATTCTAAGTGACCAAGATTAGGATCACGCCCACCATGTAGGTCCCCGAGATAACCCACCCAAACGTCCGAAATGCCGGTGAGCATCGCGTCCATCGTGCCTGTAAAATGCGTTAGTATAATTATGGAAGATTCGTACCGGCTTTTTGACCTTTATCAACGAGGACATCAAACGAGCCATCCTCAAATCTAAGGTCTCGAATGTCCATCTCAATCCCTTCTCAGATCAATACACGTACGTTAACAATAGAATGGGATACGTACATTGCATGTGTGGGTGTACGGCACGCATATGTTCAACTACCACGAATGAGAACTACCCGCGGCGTTTTTAGCGGTATTTTCGCCACCCTACCGGCGGAGACTTACATCAATGTTGACCACCTCGTGATATCCATCTTGATACATCTAACAAGTTTGGCCAGTCAGGCACAGAAAAGTCTCGGAAGGCTGCGCATACGTCCTCCGATAACGTTGAGTTGCCACATCCCAGCATGAGGATTCGAACACTTCGACTCGGGATGTATGCTCCAAGCACATCCTTAATGTCTGCATACGATTTGAACCAGTCGAATGGCTCTTGGCCTTCCTCGCTTTTGTACCTCTGATCCCTGAATGATGAACCTGGGTGTAAGCTTGCATAGGCAGCAAAGGAACTGAACAGACAGGCTAACCAATATTGCTTTGTTTGATATGTTTTGTTGTCCTTTGGTATAATATCCATTCGAGGGGGTATTAATCAAGCCTGAATGAGAAATTATCAAAGTCGAATTGAGTAGAAAATCAGAAACCAAAGGCGAGTTGGCAAGTGTCACCCAAAGACCAAAACGAGGCGCACGTGATGAACGAATGTGGGTAGCTGACGAAGCGAGCGCTAAAAGCGTTACGGCTCGGGTTACGGCTTGAAATTAACTTCTTTCTACCGGACGTTCCATGTAGCGAAAAATGACAACGCCGAGTAAGCTGGGCCATCCGTTTAGGCTACTGTCGGCAATCTGTGACGTGAAGGTCCAGGAATTCAAGCAGGCCAAGGCCCAAGATGCCCCCAATAACGTTAGGCCGATCACTCAGTCTCGCCTTTTGGGACGACTTGTCTGGGAGAGTTTGGGTAGGAACACGCTGCATCTCCTCGGGGTGGGTGGAAATGAAGATTATATATAGATTTTCTGACAGACCTTCGGGACAGCGACGGTTCGAAGCCCGGTTTACGGGATCATGCGTGTCGGAGCCAATTTAAGATCGCTCCTCACGTAAACCCATTACGGCTTCAGCTAGCGTCAGAATTTGTACAAATGCGCTTGCGATCGCTTGGGTCCATGAGTACCCGTTGTCTTGCCCTCCACCATGCCCGTAAACGAGGTCGCAGAGAATATACTTGCAACAATAGGTGAGTGTACTTTTTTTCCGGCGAGCTTAGTGGCTGACGGCCCTCGGTCGGAAGGTACCGTCCTCTGGACGGCGCAACTAGGTAAGTGATCATCATTAATGACTCAAATGCGGTCCTCGTTTTGATCGGTCTTAAACGCAGTGCCGCAAGTTGTCAAGAGCTTTCGCGATAAGTCTACGGACGGCCTCTCTCCATGGTTAATGTGAGTTGGAACTGCCGTGTTCTGGGCGTAACGCCAACTCGGCTACATTCGGATAGGTTCATCTGGGCGCTCTCTGCGCCATTTCTCGGCGTTTACGCCATTGTTCAGAACATCAGTATCCCGATCATACTGCAACCTCAGCTCTTTGGCGCACTGGCGGCTCTGTCTTGGATACAGGTGAGCTAATCTGCCGCGACCCTGAGACTATGTTGACATTGCCTTGCAGTGTTTGTACTATGGCTGTGGGAAATCCAAGACGTATTGTGCCGTGCTCTATGTGCTATTCATGTCAGCCGTAGGCGGATTCGAGACGGGTCTTTCACTGGTTGTCCGGGCAAGTGTCATTTTACTCGGCGCTGAACGCGCGATCCTAGATTCACCTACTTTCCTACTAACTAGCGAACCGATAGAGCTGGAGATGAATGGCCTACTCGGGTGTTTGGTATCATGAGTGCGCTGCTCATCGCTTTGGGCTTGCTGTACGTGGCGCTCACTTTTTGCTCACTTATCATCGTTGACGTCCAAATTTAGCCCACAATACTGGGAGATTTGGAAGCGAAAGGAAGTTGTTGGTCAGTATCACTATAGATTACCTAGCAAAATGTTGATATCTGACCTGTTGACAGGGATCTCCATGCTATTCATGACGACCGACATGATGGGGGGAGTCTTCAGCGTGCTTTCGCTAATCTTTCAGGCACAGTTTGACAGTGTGGTCGCTATATCGTACATCCTTGTCGTTGTGCGTCCTTTCAAACTAGCTTTGGCGCTATCTCACACTCGTACTTATTATAGGTTCTCGACGGCGTCGTTGTCATTGCGGCTCTCATTTTGAATCCAATTGCCAGGCGGCGCCGGCGCCGAGAAGCGGAAGCTGCAGCAGCGCGAAGTGTCTCGGGAGATCTTGAAGCTGGCGCACCCCTTCACGAAGGGCAGGTTGCCCTTGCAGAAGCAGTCGCTGCTGTCCAGTCTCGACAAAACAGTGGTAGATGTATTGATCAGCAAGCTCACTCCTCTGCTGCACCGGTTATGAAGGAGGTGAATCGTGACGAACAATAGGTTATCCTAGACACATGTTGTACGTATAATACATTGTAACAAACCATGTAAAAATACAGTTGGGTTATCGAACAAGTCAAGTGGCAAGTGACTCGACTGTTGCAAACGACACTAGCACAAAACGAGGTGTCTTGGAGTCGCCGCCGCCCTCCAAAATTACGTCCGGCGAAAAACTCGCGCGCCTATGAGATGCGCCCGGAATGATGATGGCAAGGCGGAATATACGGTGATAACGTCGGAACGTTTACTCTGCGGGAGCTCAAAGAGGAAAAAAGCATAGGAATACTGCGTCGTCATACGGACTCTAGAATGTGATCCAGATGTGCAGCGTATGTCAAGCATTCTTTAGAACTCCCAGGCCGTAAAGCACTACAAAGATTCCCATTCCTGGCGGCGCGCGACTTTCGCTGCGTGTTTATCGCTTGAGTTGTTGTTCGGGTATTTGACAGTGGCGATGCCTGTCTCCATCAACTTGGGCTGTGTGCTCAAGCGCCAACGCTGACAAACGTCCCGATCGTGTCCGACCATTTACAGTGCCTGTACAACCTGTGCTCTCTAGACGTATAGCTTTATCTAGGTATATAATACCCGCCAGTCGCAGCGAAATGTTCAACAGCATCTTCTTTTCTCCTTCTTTCTCTTCGGGTTCGGGTTCTGTGTTTCTCTGTCTCGGTTCATATACTATTTAAATCACATATCTCTATTTACCTATCAGCCACTTTACGATCCGACTCACTATGCCTACTGCCTCGATTCATCATTGGTGCTGGTGTGGGTCCCTTTGCTCCACTTGGTAATTCAAAATACTCGCATATGTTTTCAAAGTACTGACTTGAACTTTAGGTGTAGCAGATGCGAAAATGCTTGGTTCTGCTGCCCAGAGCACTTAACCATTGCATGGCCCGAGCACCGCCTAGAATGCGTCCCTAAATACAGCCAAGCCCGTTCTTCATCCAGCAGCACCACGACGCCCTCGCCTCCCATGCAGTCATGTATATCACCATTTGAGCTTCACACTCCTTCTAAGCCAGTCCAAACAACCATGGCTACCTTCCACGGCATGCTCTTCCCGATGGACTCTGACCGCCCGCGGTTGATCCAGATCAACATTCGCGGTGTTGTGCATCAGTCAGGTGTCATTGATTGGCAACCTGTACTCTCCCAGATTCTCGGTGCCGATGCTGATATCGCAAGCCTGCCCATTTCGGCTGGTGTTGGTGGGGAGGCTCTGCGATTCCCCCTCCAAGTCTTTTTCCGGGCCAACTTCCTACATGACGGCTCGCATCCCAACCAGTCAATTGATTCGTTGACTTATGGCAAGTCACGGCACGAGTGGCGCGGGCCTGTTTTAGCTCTGAAGTACTCTGGGTATGTTCATTGCGCTCCTGTGTTATCATCTCATGTTCTGACTCTTACTTCCACCAGTTCTCGCTTGTCGAGCTACACCAACATCACAATGTCCGACCTCCCGCCGCTAGTTTATTACCTAACGTATCTCAATGGCAAGCATTGAGGCGCTTGAAGCGCGTGCTATCTATCACCTATTTATGTCTCACCTGGTCGTGGTAACTTATTGGTTTATTTGTGTTTCCGCATATCTATTTATTTATTTATATCTATCAGACTGTATTCATAGATAGACCCCCAATTGTAGTTCTAGTCATTTGCATCAATATCACGTTCATCATGAGAATGTCGGTTCGCACATCAGGACAGGACAACATTTACTCGAATCAGCGGGTGCATATACTCGCATCCTCCCAGGCAGCCCAGAGCTTTTCCGACGAAAAAGCCACTAGTTTTTTGAGCGCAGGCTCTTTACCTTTTGTGGAGGGGGTGCAGAGAAAAGAATTTGACGAAGATGGGACCCCCATCCCCTCTTTTAGGCCAGTAATACGACCTACTGTATCTGAGCTGTCCGAATATAGTTCTCAGCGTCATAGGATTAGGTAAGTACAGCAAAAGTGGTATAACTTCGTCTCGTTTTGGATGGAGTGAGCTATCGGCTTGGCTGACAGAAGCATTTCCTGCCAAGACATGATTCCTACCTTGGGTTTATCGAATTTTTTCTGTACCTCCTTGACTTTTTAAACTCTTTCGCTCCATTTTGTCCCCAATTAAGTCCTGACTCAAGCAGCTGCCGATCACGTGATAACCTGACATACACAATCTTCAAGACTCGACACCCTCAATAAATGTTTGTTACTGCCACTCTGAAAGTAGGTAAGTGGCCTGTAACACTGTCTTGCCCGGCTGCTTAGGATATCTGCATTAGGATAATGTTGCTGTGGCCCCTTCGCAATTCTCTGCGCCTACTCCAGTCGCAATTACCAATGAGCTTAACAAAAAATACGCCAACCGAGTCTTGCTCGACGTAGGACTGTGCATATGTGTATTTGATCTCACATTCGTGGGCGAAGGTCTAGTAAAGTACGGGGATGGGTGCTATTGGTACAAAGGTATTCTAATATTTTGATGTTTAACACATGTCTCTTACAATATTCGGAGATCCCTAGTGACTTTCCGGATGATCGTCTTTCGTCCGTCTCGTTCGGAGGTTGTTGTCGGGAAAGTCAAATCTTCTACGGAGGATGGTGTTAGAGGTGAATTGCATTGGGCTACCGGAAACTTGGTTTGTTGAATTCACTCCCCTGCAAGTCACTCTGGGGTTCTTTGACGATATTTATGTCCCGAGGGACTATTTGCCCGTACCTTCTGCTTTGTAAGTTCACGAGTGTGCTGGCGCTCTTCCTGCTGATTTATTGGCCAGCGACCTCAACGAGCAGGCATTTTTCTGGCTTCCACCAAATCACTGGCCTACAGGTATAGGTAGTTACTACTATTGCGGAGCTTTTATTCCTCACTAGTGTCTACTAGACGAACCTCCTTCCGTGTCGCAACTACTCGATACCGACGTCACCACACGATTATACCTCGATCGTAACGAGGTCGTCCGAATCCGAATCGAGCGAGACGAGTTTTACGACAACGAGCCCGGCCCGAAAAAGGCGGAATCGAGTCTAGAGGAGCGGATTGATGATGATAACGATAGAAAAGCGCCATACACAATTACTGTAAGCCAGCCCAGCCAACAACCTCACGTTTCTGCATTAACGGGCTCAATTCATCTCCAGGCATCTGTGCATGGAGACGGGCTTGGACCACTGGTCTGGTGGGAAACTACTGAGCAAGACGAACAAGGAATGGAGGTAGAGTAGCTGTAATCAATTTCATACTAAAATGTATTGACCCCTTTCGCACGGAAAACAGGGGGTCGAAAGTTAATTCGGTACATTTTCTTTGACAGAGGGCTCATTTATTTCACTCCTAGCCAAGTCCGGCTGTACTTTATCAATGACAAAGGGGTTTAATCCAAACACTAGCTTAATGTAATCAACCTCCCTTTCGTGCAACTGGGTTTGGTATTACAAGACCAACATTCAGATAGGGGTTATGTTTGCAGACCACAAGGCTCAATAGGGGTATAAATATAGGGAGGATCCGAGAGGGGCCCTTGCGAATCTTCATCTACTCGACCACCTTCATTCCACAACTCCCTCTCCTCCATCGTTCGCCAACAAACCGCCACTTCGACCACATTTTATTCAAAATGGTTTCTCTTACTCCTCATTTTGCCTCTCTCTTGGCCTTTGTGCTCTCAAACTCTATGATTATGAATGGCGTCAACGCTCTTCCTCGGGATCGCCACACCCTGGTAAGCGTATCCAAGTTGAACATCCGCCACATGCTCATTTAGCCACTCCAAGATGGGCTCTCGCGGCCACCACCACCACCATCACCACCAGGGGCACCATCACTCCCATGGCTATGGCTCCGGCCGCACCAAGGTCTATGCAGATGACCCGCTTATCGTGTCTGGAGACGGCAATCATGTACATGCTCATCTGGACCGCCGGGATGACCACGGAAGCCACCGCCATCACGGGAGCCATCATGGACATCACAACACCAAGGTCTATGCCGACGATCCTCTAGTTGTATCTGGAAACGGCAACCATATTCACTCACACTCGCACAAACGAGGGATTGTTGACCCCCTGATTCCGCTGCTAAGCTCCGTTCCTGGCCTGCCTGGAATTATCGATTTGGTGAACATGGCTTCGCACACTGTTTTGAGCGAGAAACTGGCTTCCTTGGTACGTCTGTTTCCAGCCATTTTTACGATGTTCCTGATGTTCTTCTAGATCATTTCTTCCCAGCCCGACGGCGTCAGCGCACAATCTGCTGCAGGAAGCAACAAAACTTCTGGCTTTGTGATTAGTGCCAGCAACACCTCGTCCTCAATCATGTACCTGGTCCCTCAAAATATCTCGACTTCCCTCGCCCCTCCGGAAAAGCCAGTTCTCGTCACAATGCCAATGTTTGACGAAAAGGAGAAAGGTCTCAAAGCAAGTCTGTTTCATTTGCGTTTCCTATTCCCTTCCTGACCCAAACTTGCGCAGATGTATTGTGCTAGCTACGATCCAAGTCCCTCGGCTCCCATTCAGATATCCTCAGAGCCATGCATGGGCAATACTACCGCGTCCGCCAGCAACTCCACGTCCCCACGCACCTCACAATTCTTTTCGTGGAACACACAGAGCGGCGAGATTACCCCTATGTGGAACAGAGATCCTACCCAGCCTCCCGTTGACACTACAAGTGCCCCAGGCGGGGTGCCAGACCCAGCTAGCCAGGGTAGCGGCTTCGTAGTTGGACAGTCTGCGACAACTATTGATGGTACCCAGTCTCCATCTGGCACCATCTCCATGATCTTCCATGCGGTCGACTCGTCGCATGACCCGAACATGGGCTCAGGATCCCTCAATACGACACAGACAAATTCAACCGTTGGGGCATTAGAGGCATCTACAGTAGCGCAGTCCACCGAGACTGCTGCTTCTGCTGCTTGATTTTCGTGGACTAACTGCATTAAACTGTATCATTTATCATTATAGACAGAATTATATTGTATGTTTGCATTTGCTTACTCGCATCCGTAAGCGCGCTAGAAGAAAACATGAGACTTTGACCCAACCTCAATCACATTCACTGTTGTTTGCCGCTGCGTTTTTTTATTAAATATGTTCGTCCTAGCTTCTTCTGTACCAACAAATACACTATTTATACTTCCCGAAATCCTAGAGTTGATATTTATTTACTTGACAAAGTCTGATCTTGCAAAACTAATGCGAGTGTGCCGGTTTTTCTTTACCTGTGCTGGAGCTGTGGTGTGGAAGGATATGAGCGGTGTCACAAAGCTACTTTCGCTTATTCCTGGAACATATGTAAAGCACAAACAGCACCAAGTCACAACGACGGTACGGTCGTACATTATTGTAAGCTTTAATCGCTGTATGCCTTGTCATCTGCATGTTAATTCCAAGCTACCGAAGTAGAAAATTAGGCTTCCAAGGTCGCCGAAGCTTGATCGCTTTGAAATCTATGCATCATTCGTTAGGACATTAGATATACCCGATTGCTATCAGCTCCGTGGGGTGGAGGAACTACGCGCGTATCGGAAAGCGCACCCGAATGGGCTTCTTCCTAACATCACCACCTTAACTTGCCACTATGGAGAGGTCCACGACTCTAATGCTGTCTTCCGATGGGTCAGCTTGCTTCTTTGCTCATCGCTGCAATGTTTGTTTGCAATCCCGATAGCGAAAGAAAAGACTCCCATTCTTCGCAAGGAGCTCATGGGTACTCAGACCACTAGCTTGTTACACAAACTCCCACAAAGGTGCCCTAATATTCGTGAGATATATATAACAGCCGCGCAGAGTGCTCCTGACGCTTTACTGAGCGAGAGAATCAGCATATACAATCCCCTGGCCGCATTGTCCTACTTGGAACGAATCGATGGTGATCATGTCCTGTTGGAACCAAGTAACCTGAGGCTGCTTGGGACCCTAAACCACCTTCAATGTATTGGTATCCATTCGACGATGCACGAAACTATTGCAGGAGACGGACTCCTTCCTCCTAACTATTTCCCCCGATTACATCGCTTGCGCCTTGATAACTTGCAACCTGAGACCATATCATATCTTTGGACAATTGCTGCTCTTACTCAAAAACTGACAGATTTAAGTATCATGTTTTCAAGAAACGCCTTCCGGTATACGCATGATATACCAGCTTGGACATCAGGCTTCATCCGTAATCTTCCACTACATAGCTCACGCATCACAACTTTCAAGTTTGCTATCGATAATTGTATTTGCTCGCCGGTCAAACTTTCTTTTGCTGAGTTACAGTCACTACGACAACTGACCTTACGCAATCTCCGTCTACAGCATGTACTATTAGCGCATGGAACCAGCCACTCTGACTTTGCCAGCGCCATCCCTGAGATACAAACTCTTCAGCTCACATCCATGAGACTCGGGTCTTCGGACTTACCACACTATGCCGTAGCAAAGCTATCAAAGCTCGTGCTTTTATCAGTCAAAGTCGATTTTGATTTCGATTATCATATCGACCAAGGACCACGAACGCCTGCCACCCACAAGGTTATTATCGAGGATCTGGATTTTGGGGCGTTCAGGTCTCACATGCACCAAGTAGCAAGGTTAGATCATCTGCACGTTCACGTGTTGCACAAACTCAAAGCAAATGCAGGCAGCTCTATGTGTTATGGCCAGGCGCATATTGTACTGTTTCTAGCAAACAATCGCGCCTAATGCCCTTTTGTGACGAGATGAACAACATCATTGCCAATTACAAGCTCACACATTCTTAGCCACTTGGCGTGTTTACCATATTCGATTATGAATTTACTTTGATCTGTAATACAGGCCTTGCTTTTGGACATATATATGACTTCGGGAGTGAATCAGAGTCATTTATTGAACGTGCTTGTGCCAGGTTACATTAAATAACTCTCTGTTTGCTTCAGAACGGCCAAAACATACAACCACTGCCAATCTGTATCACGTGATCGACTATTGGCTAATGGTTGGTTGTATTACCTTCTTCTTACAGCCATAGATTCAGCGACGAGTCTGTTCGACACCTAATAGCTAAACGATATCTCTGGACTAGTATTGATGGTAATCCTTTATTGCTTCTGAAAACCGACTTTCTCATTTACCATTCAAAGTAGAGCTTTGGACAGTCGAAAGATACAGTATGCAAATACTACCTACAAGGACAATGTAGATTTGGTGCAAACTGTCGATTTGCGCATCCTGCGGGACAAGGTCCCACCACAAACCCCGGGGCATCTACGTTTAGAAGTGAGTGTTCTACATGCGTTTGCCACGAGCTCATACTCAGAGCACCCTCATGGCTCACAGATCAAGCGTGGACAGCGAATAAAGATGCCAAATCGACAGGCTTTGAGTGAGTCCTGCCTTCGTCCTGACCATCATGAGTACTAATCTGTCCAGCGCTGAGTCCATTCTCAAAGACCTCACTCAAGGACAGGAGCGCCCATTATATCCGTTGTCATCTTACGGCCCGGGGAAATCGGTCCCATGTGTGATTGATGGCCTTGACCAAAGTCCGGAAGAATTACGCGTTGCAGCCTGGACTGCTATGCGGGAGAGCGCCGGCCTTGACGCTTATGTGAGTTACCTGGATTATCGATGGCTATATCTAAGACGACTATGTACCAGAAAGCACACGAGAAACAATTAATCGACGCGTCTCAGACACTGATAAACGCTGCGCTGACTACTGGTCCGATTACCCTCGACGAGGCAAAGCGTGTGTGGAACTCTGTAGACGATCATGGCATCCCGCCAGTAAGTTGTATATGTGAAACGCTTGTTGCTCCCCTAAACAATACATGTGTAGGTCAATGGGGAAGCCGAAGCTAAATCTCGCCTTCGCGACCGTCTTCAATCTTCGTCGTCTAAAACTGCGTTTGGCTCTACCCCAAGTACTTCAGCTTTCGGAAACACCTCCGCGTTTGGAGCATCTCAATCTTCTCAGCCTTCAGCTTTCGGTAGCACAGGCTATGTCAAACCTGGTGCCGGTGCTTTTGGCTCAAATACGGGGGCAGGTACCTTTGGCGGCGGCACTAATAGCACCTTCGGAAATAGCGCCTTTGGGAGCAGCTCTCAACCAAGTGCGTTTGGTACCAGTGCACCAGCTCCTGCTTTCGGACAGTCTGGTTTTGGTGCCAAGCCTGCCTTTGGTCAGGCTGGTTTCGGAGCCACGTCCGCATCGACGCCCACCGCATCTGCCTTCGGAAGCTCAAATCCCGCGGCTACAACCTCAGCGTTTGGTCAATCAGGTTTTGGATCGTCTACAAACGCCGCTGCTGCATTTGGACAGAGTAGTTTTGGGACCAAGCCAGCTACCTCAGCGTTTGGCGCAGGTGCGACTGGTGGGGGATTCGGCGCGTTTTCGGGCAAATCCACATCGTTCGGCGGTAATAATTCTAGCAACACCACATCTGCATTCAGTGCACCTGCTACTGGGGTGTCAGCGTTTGGCAGTGAGGCAAGTGGAGCGCCAACATTTGGTACAAGCGGTGGAACTGGGAGTGGATTTGGGGCATTTGCGAATAAATCTACTTCCTTTGGTGGGCAGCCTAGCTCCAGTTCAACATTTGGGTCTGCTCCAGCTACTTCAGGTGGCGCATTTGGTCAACCTACCCCTATTGTGACAGCAACAACGGCAGATTCAGGAATGGAGGCGGATACACCCACCACATCTGCCCCACCATCTGTGTTCGGCCAGACTCAGCCCACTCCTACCTCTGCGTTCGGTCAAAACCAGCCTGTTGCTTCTGCATTTGGGGTAGCTCAGACCAGCACGCCGCCTGCATTTGGCCAGGGTGCTGTGTCTGGAGGAGGCTCAGCGTTTGGCGCTTCCAAACCATCTGCGTTTGGCACGTCTACTCCTGCAACAACAAGTGCTTTCGGGACATCAACAAGCACTACCTCAGCGTTTGGCGCCCCCAGTAAGCCATCTGCGTTTGGCGCTTCAACCACTACATCCGCTTTTGGTACGGCAGTCAGGCCATCTGCGTTTGGGTCGTCTAACACTGCTTCTGCATTCGGCAAATCCACAACAACACCATCAAATCCGTTCGGACCCAAGAGTGCAAAGGACCGAGATCCTTATGCAGTACTCCTGCCCCCGGATTATGCTACTACGCTGTCTGAAGGTATCATGAATGCCTTTAAAGCAGACAAGTTTGAGCTGGGCTCGATCCCTGAGTGCGTTCCTCCCTTTGAAGTACGGTAACCAAGTCTATGATTTTATTGTTTGCACCACAATGTGGCTTCAAATATTATTTGGGTTTCAAAGATTATATCAATGAGAAAATAATATCCCCGGTTGAACTTACGATCAAGAGTATAAAACGAGAATGGAGAACAAATGTGAGAGCCAATTGTTGAAGTTTGTTTGTTGTTGTTTGCTGCACCTGATCGGAAATTGTTTCGAAAAAATCTGAGGAGCAAATGCATACACGCATACATTGCAGAATATATACATATCCAAGAAATAAACTGTAACTGCATCAACCATACCAAAAATCATTGTCCTTGCAACACTTGTCCGAAGAAAATCTGTAATGGGCTAGAACAAAGTGGTTCACTTGGCCATCACGTATGCCGCCATACCTTGAAGATTGAGTGGGTCGATAGTGACTTGCGAGCTACTAGAAGCAACAGCAGACTTAGTATTCAGTCTCTGCATATGAGATGCCTTTGCCGGCCCATCGAGGGAGAGAACGTCAATTGCTGTAGCGTTTGCCGACAGCACATACAAGAAGCTAAATGGAATAAGCCTTTAGATTGCATAGTACGATTGGTGATTAGCATTCACTTACTCTTTGCCACTAACCGGCGCGACTATGCTATCAATAGTTGCGGATCTAGCTTCGAGCTGATACTGCTTGATGACGCTCGCACTAAGACTATTGTCGACGTGCACCTCTGTCACGGTAGATGTGCCAGCATCTATGAGGTACATATTACCAGTCTTGCGACTCAGAACGCTCCAGCAGGTTGCCTGCTGGTTCTTCACCGGATATATGGTCGAATTCGCTGGAGAGCCGTGAGCAAAGTCAAATATGGCAAAGCCGACAGCAGGGTCTGTAGCCAAGAACGCGTTGGTGTAAGGAAGGAGAGTCATAGAGAATGGCTAGAAGATGTATAAGGTTCTGGTAGGATGTAGCAACGCAAAATACTCACCAAGACACCACCGGACGCCGGTGTAGTCTTCATTGGCTTATCAGACAATGAGCCGTCCGACTTGTCGACTTTGTAGGTAGCGATAAACCCTGATTATATGCGTTTATATTCAAGGGGCTGGAACAATACCAAGTATATGACATACCAGGTGTAGGTGGGACCCCTTTGACGCTTACATACAATTCCTCTCCATCAGCACTAAATATAACATCGGAAACAGTTCCGGGCGGCCCAGTTGCTGGGGTGGTTTGGTTGAGACCGAGGTATCGAGTAGTATTTGGGATGGGAACCAGGCCTTTAATCATGTCCGTCCAGTAGCATCTTTAAAGAGTGTATTAGTTTTGAAAATAATACGTCAACTGGTAGCAGCTTACTGAACACCGTTGACCCTACCACCGTTTAGAACACAAACTTGCCCGGTCTTGTCAGAGAATGCTACGGAGACAGGAAATTCTCCGCCCGAAGAAGTAGGCTAATCGGGAGTCAAATAAACACCATTTTACAGCTCGTATATGCATATGCTTACTTTTCCAACCATATGGATGTCGCTTGGGTTCCAGTGATTGATCTTAAACATGGTAACTGTGTTGGACCCAGGGTTGACAGTGAAGAGCATCTAGGCACATGGAGCGTGAGCCAGTATATTTTAAAGAGCTGAAGAATTGCGGCCATACGTTCTTGCCAACCTTCACCGAGTCCTGGCTGAAGAGTCCATCGGAACCGCCATTATTATTGCCATGGGCCCCCTTCCCCCCGGTAGATACCGCATGGGAGTAAGAGAGATGACCAGACTGGTCAATAGAGCTGACAATAATATTGTTACCAGAGGCTTCATTCGTCATAACTAGTACTATATCAGCCAGTGACCATGGCAGGAGGTCGTCTGGCAACTCACAGTATGTTGCTCCAGCAATACTTCCCGATGACCTTGGGTTGTTCCCAAAAGGACGCGCTGAAGCCATCCCCGAAGCTAACAAAAGAGCAAAAGTAAAGTGAGAGTAGAACATATCTATGAAGTGGTTGAAGTATTGAGTGTAAGAGTGGTGAGAGTTTGTGAGATGGTAGTAGGGAACCCATACAAGCATTTATACTCTCCAACCTCATACCTATGCCGAAAAAATTGGCCGGTTCGGCGTAGCGTCACTGCCCTATTTCTGAACATGAATAATTGTCGGCTTTTTCATGTCGGTGCAACTGAGACGTGACTAAATGCAACCGGCGAGTGCTCCCCGTTTGAAATTCCACCAAATAGGAAAACACTTGGAACAAAACGGACATCATTCGCCGTTACATCATCCAGTGCCATGCTAAGAACCAGTGCCACGCCGAGAACTCGCATGCGAATTTCAGAACACAGCTGAGCTGACAAGCGACATGCAGGTCACAGGAATAAACCGTTGGCCGTGTAAATAATTGCACACGATTATGATATCCTAACAGACACATGCTATTAATTTGAACATACGTACAGTAATACAAGACGATAGTGATGACACAGTTAAGCAAGATATCCCAAATCCACTATAGAGACGCAGACAGTCGAGCATCAGTACAGATCTAGTAACAAATCGCAGGCTATAGACACGTGGCAATCCTCTACTGGTTTTTCTTCTCTTCGGGAGACGTGGCAGGGGGAACGTCTGCAGGCGCGGCGGCCTCTTTGCGCTCTTGCTCCTCGAACTTTGCGAGCTCACGTGCCTCATAGCGTTTAGCGTACTCTTGTCCACCCTATAGCAGTATTAGATTTGAGC
>JAYRCO010001369.1:0-10175 GCA_037042815.1 Ceratobasidium papillatum | reverse complement strand
TAACGGACCAGCCTCAATGGCGTAACATACCTCGTACGTCGGGACCCTTGAATTCACGATAATGCTCTAAGCGTTTGCAATACCTCCAGTTCAAGAAGAACATATAGAGCTATACAGGATTATCAGCGGTTACTCGATATAGATTTGACAACACGATCAACGTACTTGAAGCCCAAGGTCAATGAGGACACCAATAATAAAAGCCGTAAACAAGCTTGCAAACCCGGTGTTGCAGATTCCATTTGGCATCGCCCTACAAGGATAGTGAATATATATTGTCTTGCTAGTAAAATGTACTTACACGGAGCTCGTTGACGCATCTTCGGGACTAGTTCCCCAGAGCTGGCCTCCGTTTTGACACTCCCAATTGATTTTATCTTGTCTTTTCAAGTCGTGAATATTACTGGTAAGTCTATAAGATAAAGCCGGCTTACCCTCGGTTGAGTTGGAGGATCATGATAACACCTCGTATACCACTGACAACGAGAAGCACAGGCCACAAAAAGTGACATATGCGGGTCCATATGTAAGAGCGCTGAAGTAATTATCAGAATATATCCGAATCGACTAAGGGCATGGTAGCATACGTTAGAGAGCGATAGGATATTAAGGATCGCTACTGCTCCAATGCCCATTGAAATCCCACCATAGATGAACCTAACATCTACGATCAGAGAGTCTGAGAAGAAGCAAAGATATACACCTACCATTCTGGATACACGAAATAGAGAAATTGGCCGTAGCGCAAGAGCAAGATGCCCCCAACCAGATTGTATAGAGCTAATAGCATGGCCCACGCGATGGCTCCACCCCTAAGCGGGAGAAGGAGAAGACAGTTATCGCACCACATATTGAGTTCGAATAGTCTTGCGGCGGTTTGCGAGAGGTTTCAGCCGTGGAGACTGTTTCTGGGGTGATGCTAGAACGTGTAGATGTCGTGAGCGGATAAAAAGCGTGAGTGGAGAGGGGCTCTCAAAGGCTAATGAATAGCGATAGGTTAGCAGAGCATAGATGTAAAATATACAGCCCGCAGTGCTTACTGTCGTGGTAGAGTGAGAGGCGGAATGAGGATAGGGGCTACTTTGCGCGTCATTTTATTAAGTCCAAGCATGGTCAAGCAAGTCACGCTGATCAGATCGCCACACCAGTGTTTCACTCAGTCACGTGATACGTAGATCCTGTCCAAACATCCCCCGCCACCGGTGATCGCCCTGATGTGAACCAACATACCGCTTGTCCTTGACAATCCTCTTTCATCACTGAAACTCACAGAGCGCATTCTCTATTCGACGAGCTTTGCCGAGAAAACCTTGCGCAGCTTCCGAATAACCCACAGTCCTAGCACTTGCTTTGGTTCCCTGCTACCAACCTGCGAACTAGGTCGGTATAGATGTGTTCTGCATATCTCAAGATCTTACTTGTGTCATGTTCAGCCATCGAACTCCGTGCGATTTGCCTGTAAGTTGAGGTGTGTTTTCAATTCCCTCCCATCAATGGCGGGCTCACTCAAATGAATGGCTGAGACCCCCGCAGCATTCGTTGACTGGGTTCAAGATGACCACCCGATATCTACTAACAAATTGAATGCCTCTTCGCTGTCTAACTGTCACACGTACGCGAAAGCTACGGCCCGCGGGGCTCGCCCTTTCCCTTTTTCTCGACGATCTGCCAAACCTGTTAGACAGAAGCAGCTCACAAATTGGGCTAAGGTGGAAATGATGAGAATATTACCTCATATCGAGCTTTTCATGTTTTGGTAAGTCTCCAGCCTGCCGCAGTCCAATACTAAGTTCCGTTGGGCGCATCATTAGAACCGGCTCTACGATTTCCTATCGGATAGCTCCACGCTGGCCGTTTTGGTGTAATCGTCTGTATAAAGTGACTTGGTAGGTATGAGTCATATGTACTTAATTTCAGACTTTAAATGCAGTGGCACACCGTGGCTACGAACACGTTGTGATGGATTCCTACTCGATTAGGGCCTGAAAAGTTTTGCCACAATGTCGAGCTGTATGCTGTGCACTTTTTCGAGCTGGTCAAGGAACGTGTCATCAGACGATCTAGGCCTCTGTAAAACGTGTTGCTCAATTCGTCCTCGACCCAAGGTTTTGGAAGAACACGAGGTTGCCTCGAGGACATCGAAGTCTCCGAGTACCTCGACAGCGTTGAAGCGTAGGGAATCTTACCTGATTTGTTCTGGTAGAGCAGATTCACCACCCCTATTCGCTATTCACGATTTCGATGGAGCCCGATCAGTGCCATCCACTGGGTGGGTGGAAAGCTCTGAAGCGCGCGCTCATAGGGAGCAGTGAGTTATTTGCACATAGTTGGACGGAAATGGCCCATATGGGTGCGCTAAAACCCCGGTTTATCGATTTAGCTCCATATTCTATCGAACATATCGGAGATTCGCATATTGAGCTTCCCTGCTTTTCGTAGCTGTTTTCCTGGCTCCTGTAATCGTCAAGTGGTGGCGGGACTTTCGACCGGATGATCCACCGGAATCAAGTCCGATGTCAGTGAATAAAGCACTGAACCAAAGCTGCCAGCCGTTTGCCCCGTGTTTCCTCTCCCCTCCCCACTTTCTCCCCGGTGCTGAGATCGTTTCCGTGCACGTCTAGCTATCCTCGCTAATATTCCCCTCGCTGTACCCGAACACGACGTACCCGAAACGCGGTTCTTCAGCCGAGAGCCTTGAGGCGTTCACCCAGGTCAGTAAGCCCTTCATCTAACCCTATAGCAAACCAAGCCGAACGTCACTGATCCGTATCTCACGAACTACTACTATTTATCTAGCTGGGGCCGTTATCCTCGCCTTGACACGACATCCCACGACCCCACGACCTCACGCCTCAACGACCCGCCTTACGACTGTTAGACGGTTGGATACCGCGCACATCACGACTACCGTCTGCCTACCCTTAGCGTTGAACGCTGCACGCACGCCGCATCTCCGACGCCTCATTTTTCTCATTTACGCCGCGTTCATTCCACGATGGAGTCTAACGGAAGCCCGCAATTTACTTCATCTGACTACCCGTTCATGGGGTCCAACACGGAGGGTAACTACATGTCTTATCCTAGTGGTGGATATGATATGATCAACGGTATGCTAGCCTCCCTCCAACCGATTTAACACTGCCCACTGAACCGGCCTTGACAGGTGGATCACCGGCGTTCAATCCTCTCGCGTTGTCTGGGAACATGCCTGGATATCACATGAGCCAACCGAGCTTTGCGGCGACTCGCGTCACATCTCCTCGAACGTTCTCATCGACTCAGACGGTCTCTCCGCCGCTCACCGCCGCCTCGGGATCCGACGTACCTGGAGAGAACGTTCCGAGCGGGACCGGCTATACTGCGTACGGACCGATGAGGCGAGGGCGTCAGTCTACCAGCGACTCGAACACTTCATCAAGCTCCGCAGCTTCCCGAAATGGGGGTAATCTCGTCCAACGGCATGGCTTGCGCTACCCCCCTAACTCCACTAGCTCCACTGTGATGGCAGCAGGAGGCCGACATCGCCGACGCGATTCTCGGGACGATGACGATGACGATTTTGACAGCGATGGTGAAGCTTTCCGCCCTACCGGAGCCCCCCAGGAAGTGTAAGCAGGTCTTTTGTTATCTGCTCGGAGATAGCTAAGTCGCTCTTCCTGCAGTGTTGTTCAACGTCGCCGCGAAGAGATTCGCAAACAGAGGATCGAATCTGAGCAGCGCCGTCGCGACGAACTGCGAGATGGTTATAGACGTCTAAAGGATGTTCTTCCAGTGTCGAACCAAAAATCAAGCAAGGTCTCTCTGCTGGACAGGGGTAAGTCCCTACCGTCTCTATCTTCAGCATCCATTGACTTCATTTCACCAGCGACAAGTCACATCAAGTATCTTGAAATGATGCAACACCAACTGCAAACCAATCTGACCCAGTCTGACATCGAAGTCGCGAGGCTTAGGCAGTGCGTAAATTTGGCCTCGAGGCTAAACACGAGACTAACGCGTGTTTGATCCAGAGTCAACGAGGCCCTGATGTTGAGTGCGGCCGAACGTCGAGGTGCTCAGGCGACACAGTCGCAGTCCGCTCACCCGTCGTCGAACACCGCTTCGCCGAAGCCCGAGTCCACGAGCTTCTAACGTCAGCACCTAGGCGCAATATATTTATCTGGCCTGGGTTGTTTAAAATTGGCGCTTGTTATTACGTCAAGCATGCATTTGTTCTATGCTTCTCATCGGCGGACCTTTCTTACCCTGGTGGTGTTTTTTATCCTCTCGAACTCGCAGGTCTCCTCGGGCCTTCATGACGGCGCCTGGATCTAGGTGACCCGATGCTGGCTGTCGTGCCTAGCTCGCCGCCATGCAAGGATCTCGATGTTACCCTTCCCGTTCGAGAGACTATTTATCAAGCTATTGTATAGGCTTGCCGAGTTTTGTTGTATCTAACCCCCATTCGGGATCTTGCCACGTGTAGACGTTCAGACTCTTCACATTTAGCCTGTATAACCGAATTAGCTTCGCTTGCTCTGTCAGCGCGCTGTTTGGGATGATGCGCGAACAACCGACCGGGTATTGACGTCCAAAACCTCGCGAGTACCGGACGCAGTGGTAGATCCGCTGCGTCAGTTATTTTGAGTTCGTGACTCTACCCGGCCAGGTCATTCGTTCTTATCGTTCGCGCTTTGTGAGTTGATTGTGTCTCCGTTGCGAGTTCCGTTGTGTCATGTATGAGACTGTATTTCAAGTGTATTCGCTGTGGCACTAGCAACATCTTCATGAAGTCTCTTTCTCTACTTACATGTGCATCCTGTATGCTTGTTCCTCTATACTGAAATACACCTATGTTTTCTTATACGGGCTGAATCGTTACGTTACTGGGCACTAGAACTGGAACTGGGGCTGATGTTGATTACTTTTGAGCGGCTACACTCATTGAATGTGTGGTTCCAACGGTACAAAAGCTATGTCGAAATAGCTTGTATTCGACGAGCAGTGTCGACATTTCTGTCCGTCCTGGTAGTATGCCATACGCTCAATTGACTAGACCAACAATTCAGTTCGACATGATTATGAAAATAAAAATAAAAATACAGCCAATCACGTTAAGAGTTGCACATTGTCTATTCACCTATCGAGAGTATGTAATGTATACGAATACCAGGTTATTCATTTTGGGGCATATCTTAGATCTATCACTCGCCGCAATATGGAAACTGGAGACTGCAAGCAGTACCTAGGACCTTTTGTGGATTTTCCCCGATTCAAACTGCGGCCGCGTCCATTTTTCGCAATAACCAACATTGACCGGTGCTTCTGCTACCATGAGCACCCCCTATCAGACGCACGAAAACAAGGAGCTCCTATGGGCTGTGTCACTCTATCGCAGCCTGTACCATCGTTGGATCTTGTCAAGCCCGTTTACTTGCAAAGCACTAGCCACCCAATCACTCAAAGGCAACCCCCCCCCCCCCCCCCGACGACACTGGACCTGCCAAAAAGCGTCAAAAAACTGAGTGCTTTTGACGGCTGATTTATAATGTAAATGTGTAATACCTGCATCCCATACCTTCATTCGATGTCAAACCATTGGATTTGCCACGCCAAAAAAGAGCATAAGTTAAGGCGCAGGCGAATATTTAGGGCGCTGGAAGGTTTTCGAGGTTACTGCGCTTGTCAAAAGTTCGTGCCGGCTAGGGTGGGTGAGAGTGCGGTTTGTACAATATCTCACACCCGCAAATACTACCGGGTAAGAGACGTGTAAAGTGATGGTAGAGTCATGACCTCGTGATCAACGGCCGGTTCTCCCTGACGCGCACGTGCAACCCTTCCGGTTGGCGGCCGGAGCACATGGTTCTCCAATTCCTCCGGCAAAGTAGCTAATGGATCTGTGCGTCCTTGACGTACGCGCCCTCCCAGGCTCCCAGGCTGTTTTTCAGATGAAATTTGATGGGATCATCCCTTCATTCGAGAAGAGGAATAACCACTTACCCAATTGTTGGCGATGCCGATTTGTATTTTGCGCTGTTATTTCTCACTCGAAGCGAGTGGCTCCAGCTTCTTTACAACCAAGTCCACCATCGTCTCTTCGTCACCCGTTGCTTGTCGACTTCTCTAAGGACGGGCTTGTGGGCGACCACAGCAATGTCGATACTTGCTGCACGCTTGGCTGTTGATATTCACGAGATTAAGCTTGAGTTACTTCACGTTCGTGCATCGAGATACTTATCAGGTCAGCGTTTCTTGGTGTTGATTTCTCGGTAAACTCACCCGGAACATGTGTCTCAAAATTATCAGCTGCAGGTATGTTCCCCCTATCTTTTGGAGCACAAAACATGACGAATGTGCAACATAGGATATGTCTTGCTACTATACGACTACTTTCTCACTCTCCCCGACGAAGTTCGGCTCATATGGCCTACGAGCTGGTCCTTGATTAAGATATTATTTCTGATAGTGAGCAGTTACGATAATATTGGGCTCATCGCATCCCTAATTGTTTTTTTGTTTACCAGAATCGTTACACAGTCCCAATATTTCTTACTATCAACAGCTGGGGTGAGTGTGGTTGAACGATACTTCGTGTAGAAATCAGGGTATAACTCTAAAACCTATGCAGCAATGAGCGGCTTTTCATCGACAGTACCTTCAGATACAGTAAGTTCTTATCTAAATGCTTTCGGGACTTCATTGATGGTGGTCGAAGTTGTCAGTATCTAGATGTGCATGCGAAAACGGACCACTCATATACCCTCTAGCTGCCGAAGATGGGTACCTATCGAAGGCTACGCAGAAATCACGAGCCTAGGAGTCTCAAACCGTAAGTAGTCTGTGTGATCTTCCTCTTATCACAACACACCACTAAAACCGAAACTTCCAGTGATTTTACTTTTACGAGTTCACGCTTTATACGGCCGTTCCCGCAAAATCCTCGTTCTCCTCGTCCTATTCTATGTCTTAACATACCTCTCCATCCTCTCGACGGCAACTATAGCCTTGATCCATATGATCCCTCAACTTGCCTATTCTCCCTTGGCCGGGATTTGCTCGGTCGCCCAAAAGCCAGTAACACTACAGGCAGTTTGGGCCGCACCGGTAAGCTCAACTCGTACGCACCAGGTCTGCTCTGACCAGTGTTGCATGTGCAGCTGGGATTCGAGATTGTAATATTTGGAATGACGTTACACAAGTGTCTGGAGCACGCCAGATCTCAACAACTACATACCCCACTTTTGCATACCTTATACCGAGATGGTTTTCTGTATTTCTTGGTTAGTTTATTCTGCTGCCGTTATGCCGCTTGTCTCACCAACTTACTCTCTTAGATTATTGTCGGTGCGTGCATTAGAATTACCCTCTGGTGTTTGGTGGTCTAACCTTGTCTATGAGCATTTAGTGATTCGTATTTTGAACTTGGTCCTCTGGATCCTTGCACCACCATCTCTAATATATCTAGGTCTTTAGTGAGTAATTTCTGTTCGTATAACTGAAGCTGTTGATTGAGTTGGCCCTCAGCTTCATTTGGTGCCTTGTAACACTTCTCATTTCCCGCCTCCTCCTCAACCTTCGCAACGTGTCTTCCCACTCTCAGTGGCAAGCCGAAACCAACGTCCGAGGGTTGACCAACATGCAGTTCGCACCTCGGTCGGATCTCGATACAGTGCCAAATAAATCAACTCCGACAACAACTGGTTATACGCATTCGACGAGATTGACAGATGTACTGGAGTGGCTCGAGGAAGAGGAAGTAAATGATGAGACATGGAGTGAGACAAGGAGAGCCGGTAAAAGGAGACAAATGGAGCCGGATATCGAAGTGGTGGAGCCTGAGGAGGATATCGAGATGGAGCCAGTAAGACGGGCTACGAGGAGACATTTTGTCGAGGAGGGCAGAGGTGAACTAGCCGACGTCGATTAACTAAATTTCACTCCGAGCGTCGTGTGACTACGTATTGTTATGTATTCTATTTCAACTTTCTCAACGAGCTGGACAGACTTGGCAGCGCAACAGATACAATAAATTATAGAGAGTACACTTAACAATAACTACAGAACCAGAGCTAATATAAGAGTGTTTCGGGAGCCTAATCACACGTGAGAAAAAATAAAACGGGACTGTGTGGAAGACATACCATTCCTCGGGTTTCAAAAGCCAACCAATCGCCTGTACCCGTAGGAATAAGACCCATCGACCGGCATTTATAAATCCCCAAAGCCATAGTGAGAATATTGCACCCAACGAATGCCAATTTTTGTAGACTCAGAGTAGTAAACGCGGTGGGGTCCGAGTTTTTAGGCGCGAAAGACGCGAACGCTGATCTCCATCATTACACGTATACGGTAAGAAGTAAGGTGTTACTTACCTGGGTTTATATTCGCAATCGCCTTGATGGGGTTGAGCAAAAGCATGACTAAAATGCCGATGCTGAATATCTGCACACCATTACCACTCATATACAACATGAATGCGTTCATGGGAAGTGACTTTGCAGGCGAAATCGCCATGTCCCATGCTCGTTTGTCTTTAAGAGCCTCATACGAATCCTCCTTTGATTTGGCTTGGGCAGGTGTGTTTACGCTTCCTTTCTGTACAACCAGTCAGCCAACGCGCCGGGTATAGGATACGTGTTACCTACGGTTACTTCCGCAAAGCCAGGAGGTTTTGGCAAATTACGCCATCTATAGAAAGAGTCGCATAGTTATTATACATTTCTTTGGTTGGTGCAAAGCTTCTCACTTGTTTGTGCTGATCGAAGCGTAGTCTAATTGAGTGCTGCTCATGGTTGTTGTTTGTGAGATTGCTGGCATTACATATGTAACGCGACACGAAGTCATGCGACTGTGGCTATGCGGTGGCTAGAGTGAGGTACCTGAGCTGGTGTTTAGACAAATCATGTAAACTTTTGAATATGACCGGAAGTTTCATTATGTATAATGGAGTAGCCGAGACTTTTATAGCTACCGTTAGATTCGTAGCCGCCTCATATGGCCTTTTGGGTCCTGTTTGTGGTATCGCTCATGGGCTCATCCCGAATCCAGGACGCGAGACGCATCTCGGCAGTAACAACACATAGATGAAGTGCAAGCACCATATTCAGAGTCGTTCTTCTCACTCAATCCTCTACTTGTACATTGTTGAATGCAAGAAAAGGACTCAAAATCAAGTTGATTTCCGAGTCGATCGACGATTGCAGAAGTCTCAAGCGACGCCAAGAGCAGGAAAGGATGCAGGAAAGTCTCAGTTTTGACGTATAATGTATCATACGTAAAGCAAGACAGAATGATATGCTAATTGGCTGCTTCATATCGATGGATGCTATACAGAAGCTTGCCGCTCTGGAAGTAATGGGGGGGGTGCCCACCATATACACATGTCAGAGACGTAACGGCTGATTCACAAGATGCTATTTATATTCATAGATTTTCAATACTGAACTCATCTATCAGCGGTTTTAATTCTTTCCCTCTATTTCCAAAGAGCCGCTAACTGATTACGAGTGCAACTCAGGACATTTTAGAGCTCATGTGGATGGCACAACATGTGACTCTATCTTTTCAAGTGGGGTTGTGGCTTCCAGCCACGCTATGCGATCGGGTACACACCAGCGTACCAGTACTGACCTCTATCTCAGATAGAGCTATTAAATCATGACAGCTGACAGAAAAATAGTAATGGGTAAAGGGTGCAGAATAAATCAAGCACAAAATAGAATACTCTCTAAAACTCTGGCTACTCGATGTTAGGCATTGTTGTCTCTCAGCTAGTTGATCAGAATGTTCGTAAATCTTTAGATATGAGCTGGAGTATACCTCTCTGTATACCAAAACTGAATGTATCATATATTTGCCTTTTGTGTTTTGGCCAGCAGATCTCGCTTTGTTAACGATAGCTGCTGTCGTCCGAAGGTTATGCGCGGACTCTAACAGTTCTCAGAGCTTTCGGTCATATAGTTCCCATAGTTTAAGCTATGCAGAATCTAATTGAAAGCACGTTCCATGCATACAATGTTATATTGTTCCCCCTCGAGATAGGGTTAAAGCTGGGCGCGAGTTGCGATGAAATGACGAACAGCGACATGGCGGCATGTAAATGTTCTGATGCATGGAACAGAATGATTACTTCTAGAAACCTGGGCGGCTTTTATCCTACCTGGGACTTTTCAGGCGTTGGTAGCCATATAGAGAAT
>JAYRCO010001368.1:0-10176 GCA_037042815.1 Ceratobasidium papillatum | reverse complement strand
GTGCATCCCAGATGCGCACAGTCTCGTCATGAGAGCCAGAGACGATGTATGCACCATCAGGTGAGTATGCAACAGAGGTGACCGAGTTGGTATGACCCTGCAGTGGCTGACCAACCTGCTGGCCACTACGCACATCCCAGATGCGCAAAATGTTGTCCCTGGAGCCAGAGACAATATACAACCCACTAGGCGAGTAACACACACAATTGACCAAACCTTGGGCACCGATTCGAGTCAGCGGTACCTCCCTACGCATTTTCATTGCTGTACTTGGATGATCGATTATACATGTTTTTCCTCGTGGATATAGTTTCGAAATGGGATTGTTTGCTGGCCAAAACGACAGAGTCGACACATACAGATGCGGAGTGCTCAAGTGTGTATCACCCGAAGCATAGGTGCTCATGAACATCCATGCATCTTCAAGTAGTGAGTGTATGCTGTTATCCAGCAGTCCAGTATTCTGACACTTGCCCTTTAGTAACACGACGACGCACTCATATCAGAAACATACCTGTGGCCACTCCTTTGTTTCGTACATGATTCTAGTTCCTTCGGCAAAATTCCCCGTAAGATTCATCAGCTCCATCCATAGTAACAAGCGACCTGATAGAAAACCCCAGAGCGTTCCAGCAAGTTCCTGACAGTAATTTGCCGTTTTCAGGTGTGCGTCCCAGTGTCGACATCCATATAGCAGCTCTCCCGATATCGTGCTATTTACTCTCGCATCCAGATCAGGTACGTCTCTGTCCAGCACATACGAAGACTTGAGATCACAGATGTTAAAGGACTGCCTCGGGATACTGATCTGATCGAAGCAAAGCTGCGCAAGGCGCGCGTGGTGGATCGTCTTGTTGCAGTAAAATGCGGCATCCGATCGATCTTTGTCAAGCAGGTAGTTGGGAAAAGACTCGTGCAACGTTGTGATTATGTGCTTATGGCCTGATATCTGCAGCACTGAGAAAAGAGGACGCAAGGCTGGGTGCACCGTTTCTTGCGCATCGAGTCTCAACAACCCCGCCATGACGCCTATGGGTAGAGGCTCTTGTGCGCACACAACCGTATGAATGATTAGGCGCATCTCATCTTTCTCTGACTGCGAAAGTGCCGGATTGCTAAATGCGGCACGCAATATTGCTGTGTATAGTGCATCAATCTCTTTGGTACTCTGGTTCGACGAGCGAGTCGACACTTCGAGAACCTCCGCAAGTCGCTTGTTCTTCTTTGAGAAGCTATCTGCGCCTATATAACGAACGACAGTTGCTGCGTAGATGAACAGAACATCGGAACGTCGAACGAGAGTATTGATGTCGACTTCAGGGATGGTCAGGTGTGGCTCGAGTTCAGACCTCAGGTATGTCCTAATATCGTTTCGTACAGTTGGCTGGTCAAGCTCGTGTAGTCGTATCTCGGTATTCACTTTTTTGCCTTCCTTTGAACGCATACGATCCAGTATATCTGGGTCTGGACGGCTAGCGACCAGGAACTTTACGTGAAGAGAAGGTGCAAGCGAGAGCAAGACGCTCAGGATGTCGGACACGCCTGTGTCGGCGTCACACTCGTCTAGAGCGTCAATCACAATGACCAGATTATTTGGGAGTGTATTTTCAAGCTGTTTCATGGGGATAGAGATCAAGTGCTCAAACTGCTGCAGTATCTTGCGATTATGTGCATCAGCATTCGACTCTAGTACAGAAGAAAGAGCATGTCGAAACGGAGGCGAGAATCGAGATAGCTGGTACGACAGGCTCGGAATGATTTGGTTGACGTTTCGGCACTCCGGCAGCTGTCGAGAGCAGAAGAAGCTTGCGGCTAGCGTCTTCTCCTGTTCCAGCCGGTCGCATAGACTGTATAAAACAGTCGTCTTTCCAGTGCCGGCCATGCCGTTCAGCCAGTATATCATTGGACCTGAGCCATCACAAGCCCAGTCGTGCATCTGCTCCAAGAGGCCGACGCGAGTGTTCTCAGTACATCCACCTCGACGAAGACTGGTAGATGCGGCGGAGGAATAGTATGCGGCAGGCGAA
Source organism: Ceratobasidium papillatum (assembly GCA_037042815.1). NCBI lineage: Eukaryota > Fungi > Basidiomycota > Agaricomycetes > Cantharellales > Ceratobasidiaceae > Ceratobasidium > Ceratobasidium papillatum. Next base: position 8,149 of record JAYRCO010001368.1, on the reverse strand, counting down.
TTGGGTAGTCGATCGAGGCGATTCTCCTGGAGGATGTAGGAATATGTGAACCGAAACGATGCTTTGCGTATCATCTATAGCGTACCGTTGCGATTTCGTCAACAGTCTTCCACATTTCCGCATTCGCGTTGAGCTATCAAGTATGTAAGTATCATCCAGCTGTCAACATAAAACAAGCCCTCACAGTGAACCTCCGTAGTAGCCCTTCAATGCGCCGGTAGCAGTTCGCCACGTCTTCAATGTCTTGTTCTGAGCTCAAGTACCGACTCGTTCCGTTTCGCTGTTGCATATGCTCAATCAGCTCCGTCTCTCGTTTGACGCCTCTGTTCATAGCTATCAGCGGCGTATATAAAGCAACTAGGTACTGGGCGAAACTAACAGTTCGAGGTTCCTCATACTTGAGCTCATTATAGCATGCTTTCGCGCCTTGAGATACTCGCATATGTCGCCAAATAACGCATCAAGCTGTGCCTTGATCTCCTCATAGTCCTTCCGATCCTTGGCCATAGTCTGGTAGCACCAAGTATTTTATTAGGCTCTCAATATCATACAGAGGTATTCATACAAGCTTACCTCGAAGATGTCGATAAACGAGACAAGCACGTCTGCTGTCTGCTTGAACGGCCCAAACACGCTAGCCCCTTTGCCTACAACGCCGGCGAACAGCCTCAGCCCAGCCCATCCGCTACTATTAGCCCCCTCGTTGGCGGGTAACGCTATTTCAGGCTGTGGTGCAGTTTCCGGTTCTGTTGGCTGGGTGAGTGGCATGACTCGAGTCGTCAGAATATCGGGAGAGTTAAATGGAGGCGCAGGCCGAGATGCAGTCGTAGTTGGAGTGGTTTCTTGTTCGGCATTAATATTAGCGCTTTGTATATAATTCGGAGCATTCGTGGGCACGGGTAAACTGCCTGTGCCCTGATCTGGACGAGGATCGTCGAAAAGGTCGCGGAAGGTGCGCTTGATTCGTTTAAAGCTTTGTTTGATTTTACCAGCCATACTCAATATCAGTAGATGCTCAAGGGTTCAGCTGTAGACTATTGGAGCTTATGCGCAAGAGTAGGTGGTCAAGAGGAGCTTCAGCGTGCGTGCAGTGATGTACCATCAAACACGAGGATGTAGCGTGTTGTTTGGCTTTGTTAGTAGCGCCGATCCAGTGCCAAAGCAAAATCTGCAATCAATGGGTGAAAACTCGACAGGAACGGGAGGTATGACTACGGGAGTCATTTCTTCATCATCTATGCATTCTACAGAGCACTCTTTCTACATACGATCTACGAGAAACCTGCGATACAGAAATCGAATAGGTTCCGCTGTGTCAAAGTTATTAGAGAGCTTGCGATCGAATCCCTATTTGATTATTAAGGTTGCGATCCACGTGACTTTTCCTATTTCGATTTCTAAATCCCGCCTCGACCGCAAAGCTCCAAACCAACCGGCAAACTCACAGTGATGCTTCCACAACTGTCCGAGGTCGCGAAGAAGCTCAGTACACCTCTACCGTCGAGCAGCCTGCCGCTCAATCTAAGAATGAGCCAGTCGACGTAGGGTAATCCACCACTGACGCTGACATGAAGATCTAGTAACCAGCCGACAGTCGTTGCTAGCTAATGACGATTTAGAATCCAGCTATGAGCGCAGCAATGACTCTCCATGAGAGTTGGTGCCTGGTTTGGTTATGACAGCGGTGAACTTGCTCCCGGGGGGTTGGGGAGAAGTGTCGTGGCCCGTGGGAGGATATCGAATATTTGGTACGCCTGTTTTTGTTTTATCCTTGCTGATTTTAGCAACATTGTCTCAATAGCAGAGATTCAAACGTCGGATTCGTCTCTGAGAAGATGACTGGTGTGCTACGAGAGCTTACTAAGTTCTGAAGGAGAACCATTATTGATTGCCGTAGAGAGAGTGAGTTTACTCGCTGCGTCTTAAACAAGAAGCTTCGGCTGACTTTTGAGCTAACCGTAAACAAGCGGTTTCTCTTCATTTCCTCTTCGCGAGACGTGTTATCCATATCCCTTCGGATAAGCCCAAGCATGATGTACTGTTCATACAAAGAAAGATTCAATTTTTTTTGGCGCTCCTCGAGCTCAGCAACATTCAAAATATCAGAAACTACATTTGCAGAGGTATTATCTCGGCAAGCAAGCGTCAGAAACGCGAGCAAGCTATAGGAATCGAAATAGGAAAAGTCACGTGGATCGCAACCTTAATAATCAAATAGGGATTCGATCGCAAGCTCTCTATTTTGGCGACTACACGACATACTTTGAGACAAGAACAGTCCATAGGTAGTCTTGAAGTACTAAAGTAATACAGAATGATTCAGTAAGGGAGAAAAGGGACATATAGTCGAAAGTCGGACTCGGGGCTAACAGGGGCTAATCCCTAGCAAATCAAGAGCGAATTTCTCAGCGCGGAGGTCACCTCTTGTGCTAGTATTATGCCCCGAGGGTTTTTATGCTGTTTAGATATGTATGATATTTCGTGCTTACATGACTACGGGTTATTACATCGCAAGCTACGGATAACCTCGCATTGACTGCATAAACGCTGGGTCTACTCCCAATGCCACTATATAGAACACTCTTTTTACTTGATTACTCATACAGAATCATTACAGCTGCATGGATAAAGCACTAGCATATAAGGAGAGCTGTGTGCTAAGGAGTTTACTCTTACTCTAAAGGTTCAGCCCCTCTTTGCCCTGAGTCCGAACTATGGCAAAACGTCTCTCATTTCACTTTTTCGTCATGTCTTAAGCCCTCTTAGATACCATGGAGTTCTCTGCGCACTGTTCTTGTGTCGATGTGCCTTGTGGCTAGTCGGAAAATAACTTGAGCAAAGATGAACTACTTGATCTTCGTGTCATCTTTTTATCATGTATAGGTATAGTCTATAAAGGTGCCTAAGGCGAAGCATAGATCCCGAGGACACTACTCTTGTACTCATATATATTTTGTTGCGGCGCTATACCTGTTTAGTGCATGCCTTTTCTTTTGCACTCTACATCTATCTGAGCGTATATGCTCTCACATTTTCACTCAAAACCAGGTTATACTACCGAAAAAGCAAAGGAATGGATTTCGCTCACTCGTCTCTCAACCACAGGTTTCATTTTTCGTGTGCCTCCTCCCAATCGAAAACCTGTGGCGAACCGCCACCAGTGCGAATTTGTCACGTGATACAACGAGCTTTGGCCTCCACCCCCGACATGTATATAACACCATCACAGAATGCACTCATTTCACGCGACGCACCAGCTATCCTACGTCATCCTTCATTGTAGTAAACCGCGACCAAACCCGTGCTAGAATATAGACAAAGCATCAGACTCGCAAAATCGCGCTGCGTCCTATCCATGTGCGGACGAAGAACCCAAGGACGCACAAACGCGCTCGGCCGACACACATACACAGTCAATTTATCCTCATCATACCGCGTCCGCGTTACGAGCTTACCTATCGCTTTGGACCTTATGTTTAGTGGCGAGCCTGCTCCGACCCCGGAGTCCGGCAAACTTCTGTACCTTCTTGCTTGATGATGGGATCGAACGAACAGCAACACATAAGAAGAACATCTCTCCAGTCCCCTACTCTGAGTTGTTGTGTAACATCTTTGATTATAAGGCGGTTTGGGGGGGTAGTGTGCTTGATCTCGTTTTCGCTATTAGTGTTGCATACTACAATCAAAATGGGAGAACATGGCTGGTTCATGACGTTGGGCTATCAAAACTCGCCCAACGAGGTCTCCACTCGTAAGTGGCTCTCGGCTGGGACAGCTTGAGATGAAACTGCTTACTTGAAGTTCCGCTTCTAGGCTGATGATCAACGGTCAGCGGCTGTTTGTATGGAGTGCCGAGTTACCCTACTGGCGTGTCTCTGCCCCTACAGCTAACTCCCATGCAAACTCGTTTACCATCGGCGCATTCGATGGCGTATCTCAACCTGGGGCGATGTTTTGGCAAAGGTCTGGCTGGAAGTTTTACGCCATCTCGATTGATGGTACAAGCATTTTATTCATAAGTGTTATTCAATATCTTATGCTCGCGACTTTCAGGTACCTGTGTCCATCCCGATGCTCTCGATCCTGAAAGTAGTGCTCACAACATCCGAGCTAACCTTAGAGGACTACAGGGAGGTCGGACTATATGTGATTTGGAGGGCTGAGCCGTAAGTCGTGTCGGAGTCTCACACTGGCCCCTATACTAAAGCTTCGTGCATCTCGATATAGAAATGTCAAGTACGTGCCGTTTTGACTGGCTACTACCTGGAAGGTATTGAGGAAGATATTCCCTAGGTTATCGCCAGGTGGTATTGTAACCCGCTCAATAACGACACCAGACACGCTGGTACGTTCCTCACGGCTTATCCTAGACGTTGTTTACCTCACCTGGCGTCCTAGGCACATTGATGCCGTACATCTGAATCCTGTCCAGGAATCCGATCGCCCACGGTGAGTGTTTGTTGATTTAAATTGAAAATATGATTGCCGGGACTTGTACAAACGCTATCCCGGAGAACTAGATAACAACCAACCTATATAATACAGCTGGAGTAGATGTCGAGGCAGAGTAGACTATTTACCGTACGTTTTCAGTTATTGTGACTCTGTTAGGAGGGAACTAATTTGACTCGAAACGTTATAGCCGCTCTTTGGAAACACATCAAGTATGCATAGTAAATTGTTCTTAGTATGAACTTCTAAGATATGAGGTTGAGACGTTTCTTATAAGCATGTCTTGGATGGGGGTTACGACATAAACGACGAAAGGATTTTCAAGGCAGTAGCCGGTTCCCCGTACGGTTTATTGATATTAAAATCGATCACAAGACGTAGGTTTGTATTCATATTGTATTTACTGAAGCCACATTTTTGACAAATCCGCGAGCGTCAAACCTTTCATTGTTCTTGTGAGTCTTTTCCCTGCTGGAGCCCTATATCATATCAGAACTCACAAGGGGTTCTTATCGTGCAGCTATCAGGAGCACCCAATTAAATTCTTGCCCACCCGACCTTCGCATCATTCTGCACTCCAAGATGGGTCGTACAATTGTGGATTGCATTACGGAATCGGTGGACCAGGGATGCCGACACGTTCTGATCAATCTTTACACCAACGTGCCCCCAGATTTCGTAAACGTGTTCATGGGTGCGTCTGGTATATGTTCCAATATTGGCCTCGGTCTGACTAGCGCTAACCAGGTACAGTACTGCGAAGAAGGTCTCGATAATGTCCTTGGATGTGGGTTTGTTTTGGTTATCAAGCCGATTTTGACCATGCCTTTATCTAATACTCGTTCATCAGGAAGAAATTGGCTGGAGCTAATACTAATGAAGGTCTAGCCGGACTATGCTCAGGTTGTGCTCAATATCTTGGGTACATGCTCAGAGAGCCCGTTGGCGGGGATCTTGGTCGTATGCTCTGCTGAAAAGAGCGGCCAGCCACTCAGCAAAAGATGTTGGGACAAATAACACATAATCACACCATTACACGTGAGTGTCACACCAGAGGTGTGTAATGGTGGAATTAGTTGTAATAACTTGTTATCACACCAAATTACACCAGTGTTATACCATGTAATTGTGTAATCACATGTCAAAAACACGTTATTACACCATTACACACCTCCTGGTGTGACAACACCAACAGGTTTTGCTGAGCATCAAAAGCTGAGAATCCAACGAGTTCCATAGCTGTTTTAGCATGCAATTTTTCAAACAGTTGTGTGTATTCAAATATCTACAAATAAGAGTTCAACGAGCTTGAAATTTTAACATTGAACTCGCATTAGTTTTGTACTCGCTAGAAAAACGTTGAGAAAGTTGTTACCAGAACAAAAACGCAACCAATCAATCACTGCGAGCAATTCATGGCCAGCGCTCTAGCATTCTCATTTATCTTGAAAAAAAGTGTTGTAGAAAGGGGAAACCACACAAGGATGTCCAGCTGCGCAAATTGATTAAATCCTCAATCCCACCAGGGATTCATCTCTCACTTCTTATTATTTCTAAAAGGTTTCTACGAATTGCCAATACTACGGATTCTAGCTGATATACACTTGTTGAAACTGTCGTAGATTTAGTAGCACACTTGGTCAAAGCCCAATGGTCTCCCCAAACACTCTTAGCGCCTCGTCTCCGCTTCCACCCTTCCCAAGAGAGCCTTCCACAATCCTCCCTAGTGCCCGCGCATTCAGTCGCTGCTGAGCGCCCCTTGTTCCATGTACCTCTTCCAGAATCCGTTTGATTTCCTTCCTCACGGCTTCATCAGTTCCCTCAATCATGATATCTGCTCCACGCGCATATGAAGTCGACCGAGCCGCTCCGGTCCGAACCTGAAGCAGTTCGTAGCCACAGTCATGCTGAGTTGCAATCTGGGTCGAGTTTGTCGGTTGGTCGCCCTAGGTAGGCGGATAAGATGGATCGACAAGAAGGAAGCCAAAAGAGAGACTCACTGCGAGTGGCCAGAAGAGCAGAGGCACGCCCCTCAGAAGCGACTCGGTAACCGAGTTCCATCCGCCATGAGTCAAGAAGTAACTTGTTGCCTATATCATCCCACCTTCAGTAAACCATCTCAATCGAAAAAATCAACGCACTGGGTGATCCAAAACGGCTAACTGATCAACCCACTCTGGAAAGATCACGTCTCCTCCCCACTCCTGCTCTGCTCCAAATCCAGTAGCGCGAGCACCATCCGAGCTGAGACCAAAGATGACTCTCATTCCCTTTTTCACAATCTCGTCTACTACAATCCTCAAATGACCCATTGACTGAGGCAAAGGAAAGAAAATTGTTCCGAACGAAATGTACACAACCGAGCGTGAGCCGAGGTCGGTGTATGCGCGGTTGAGGAAAGAAGTGATTGGATCTTCCGAAGGCCTTTTTTGTTCTTGAGGGGAGATGTCGAGAGGAGGACCAACACAAAAGAGTCGCAGTGGCTTTGTGAATGCGTTTGCACAAGCTTCCGCCGCTACAGGTTCCTACGCCAAAACATCTCTTAGTCCGGTACTAAGAAGAAGAAAGAGATGAATACTTACCAGCTCATGCGTGCCGCTAACAACGGCCATCTCCATATGATCCCTCTAGTTGTTCCATCGCTTCTAAAACTGACAAAGAAGAGGCAAGAACGGCGCAAACAGCTGGGGGACCTGTTCATGCTCATAGTACGGTGGCAAACCTGGTACGCACATCATCCGGGACGACAGTTCCTATTGTAGTAGAAGACTCGTGTTAGTGATTTCTTGATTTGATAAACAATACCACACTCACCTGATTGAATATATCTTCGACTGATATCTTTCGTCCCTCCCGCTCAGCCGCATCCAACGCAGCTCCAATATTCTCAAACAGCCGACCGCCATGCCCATGCTCTTCGTTTCCGAAATGCCTAAGCATCCATTTAGTATCATCATTTAGGAATGTCAATCCGAGACTCACGTAATGAGTGCCACGGCAGTCGTTGGCCACCAGCTTATCACACCCAACCCGTGCTGGTCTTGGCTGGCAAGCAAACAGCCTCCGTTGATATGATCCTCAATGATCCAGCTAGGCGGATCGACTATCATGTCGTTCATTTGAACGCTGCCCCTGCTTATCGCCCGGAGAATCCACGGCTCGAAAGTCTTCTCAAAGCTCAAGACAATATCCAACGGAGTGACGATCGGCTGTGAGCCAGAACAAGCGGAAACCAGGCTTATGCGTTGTCGTGCAGTATATGACTGGGTAGACAAGTACTTCTCTCCTTGTGGTATGAAGGATTCGAACATGTACACCGCTATGTGACAGGTTGTTAGTCGCAATCGCAGGCGCGCACAATAAAAGACGTACAGATGAACACGTTAGGAAACTTCTCGACGAGCCTCGCACAAAACTTGATGCCAGATCGAACATGACCTATACACACCTGGGATAAATTGCCAAAACCCACGTAACGGAAGTTTGGGTACTCACTCGACCAAGGACCGGCGACAAAAACAACATGCTTCAAGGGATTGTTCGTCATATTGAGCCAAAAAAACCTAAAGTTGTTCAACGTCTGTCTTGATGCAAGTCACCTTGTTCGCCAAGGTCATTCCCCCCCCCATAATGAAGCATCAAAACATGAGGGGTTTTAAGGGTCTTGATTAGTAACCAAACCCTGTAGTACACAAAA
>JAYRCO010001367.1:0-10198 GCA_037042815.1 Ceratobasidium papillatum | reverse complement strand
TACGACGACGACGGGAAGTTTCATCTGTACGAGGACCCGGCGGAGAGCTACGTGCCTCCTGCTGCTACTACGTGTGAGTCTGAACACTGTTCGGCCGTTCTTTTTCTGGGTCGAGCTTTAGTTGTTCCCGTGCGGATGATTATGTGCTGACGTCAAGCCAAAAATGTAGCCACGCCAAGCACAACGCAAGCAAAGAGCTACACGCCGAATGCCTATGCCCCTCCGACTATTCAACCCTCAGGCTCATACGCGCCTCCGACAAACAACAAGTATGCCCCGTCATCGACAAGCGCGTATGCCCCGCCAACGACCAACACATATGCGTCTACGAACTCCTACTTTCCCCCAACGAATGCCTACGCGCCTCCTGCGACAAACGCGTACGCGCCCCCAACGACCAGCGCCTATGGGGCTTCTTCCAACTCATATACACCTTCAGCAAATGCCTATACGCCTTTGACAAACACCTACGCTCCTCCAGAAAATGCCTATCCTTCAACGACAGGCGCCTATGCGCCCCCAATAGCCAATGCATATGCTCCTCCAGCCGCAGTGAAATCATATATCCCACCTCCACCTCCAGCCGCGTACACAGCCCCACCTGCCCCATCAGGAGTCGACCATCTCAAGTACCGTTCAGTCTCAGCGAACGCGTACGACCCTCCGATCCCTGCTGCGCGACGGAGAATAGATAGCTCGGCGAGCTCGGTGTCGGCCGGTGTCGGGGCTCCACCGTTGGCTGGTCCGTTTGGGCAGACTACACCGTCGTATGGACAGTCGCCTCAGACGGCGTATGGGCAACCGCCTCAAGCAGTGTATGGGCAGTCATCTCAGCCAGCCTACGGACAGATAGGGCATGGTGCTCCACCTGCTTCTGGCCCACCTCCACCGCCTGGTCCACCCCCCTCTGGACGGGGTCGAGTGGGGTCGCAAGGGAGCGTACTATCTGGCGGCGTACCCCACCGGACACTGAGTCCCGCTGATGCGCTCGGACCAGGTCGCGTTGGCTCGCCTTTGGCAGGACCCGGGAGAGTAGGAAGTCCGCTGGTTAGGATTACGGCGTCTTACGATCTGCCTCAGGCTGCTGCCGCCAGTGTGTCTCCTGTATCTGGCCCTGGGCTTGCTGGTGCACCCCCTCCGGCTGCACCGCCGAAACCATCGTACGGACCTCCGCCTGGTACAGCGACAAAGAGCGCGTTTGACCCACCCCCTCCACGAACGGGCACGAAGAGCTCGTTCGATCCACCTCTTACTGGGCGAAAGAACGCGTTTGATCCTCCGCTTACGGGCCGCAAGAGTGCTTTCGATCCCTCTTTGACGGGCAGGAAGAACGCGTTCGACCCGCCTCTGACTGGGAGAAAGAACGCGTTCGATCCCCCGTTGACTGGACGGAAGAGCGCGTTTGACCCGCCTGCACCTCGAACGAGCGACATGCAAAGACAAGCAAGCCAGCCTCATGCACCTCCATCTATGACGCCTGCTACATCTGTACCTCCCCGACCGAAATCAGCGTACGACCCGCCTCCTCGACCTACTTCCGGAGCGTCCGGCTCAGGAAGATATGGTCCTGCACTTGATATGTCGTCTGCGGGAGCGAAGCCGCATGTCGGTCCACGAAGTGCGCCTGGAGCGAATGCATGGGATAGTCCGGAAGTAGATGGACGCGGGAGTCTGGACGGTGCGGATAGTGGGTACAAGAGTCGGACGTCGATGTCGAGTGAGCGGGCCTGGATGGATGAAGATGCAGAAGGTGGCTCGGTGCCGGTACCGCAGATCCAAGAGGAGCAGGACGTTGACCCCGAGGGAGGGGCAAGCTATGATGCTGAAGGAGGGAACAACTATGGTGCTGAGGGAGGTGCCAGCTACGACCCTGAAGGTGGTGACTATGACGATGCTGGTGATCGGACGGTCGTTGCTCCTTTGCTTGGTGTTTCTGGGCCAAAGATTACGGCCACGGCTCCAACCCCTCTGGCGAGTCCGGGCAGGTCGAATGTGGAGTTTGGAGAACAGGCTGATCCGGAGGGCGGAGAGTCGTATGTGCCTGCCGCGATCTCGCGCACGGCATCTCCTGCTTATGGGCCGCCTCCTCGGGCTGCTGGGCCTCCTTCGAGGACTGCGTCTCCTGCAGTTCCGTTGCCGGCTTTTGTTCCTCTGCCTAATTCTAGGTCTACGAGTCGCACAACATCGATCTCGTCTGCGGCTGATTCTCCGTTTGGACACAAGAATTCCCCTTCTATGTCAAAACGCCCTGCGCCTGTTGTTGTTGAGCCCCCTCAGCAGACTGGGAAGCATGTCGTGGATAATCAACCGTATACGCCTATGTATGGGGAATCTCCTTATGGAGATGTTCAGGTGAGTTGGGGGGAGATTTTATTTCAGTGAAGGATTATTAATGTCTTTTTTGCTGTGTGGATAGATGTCGCCCCCGAAGAAACCGGCCGCTGTGGACCCATATGCTCCTCCGAACTTCAAGCCTGCTGATCCGTACGCGCCAAGTACAAACCTTGTCGACCCGTATGCACCAGCAAACAAGAACGCTACGGACCTGTATGCACCCCCCAAGTCCACCGACCCGTACGCGCCATCCAAGCCGGTCGAGCCAAACGCATCGTCCAAGTTCACGGGCGAACCTACTCAGCGTGTGACTTACTCGCCTCCGAATGGGCTTGCACGGGTATATACGCCTCCACCAGTAAGGAGCGGAGCTCTGGGGAGCCGACAGTCATCGTTAGCGAGTGTAAAGGATGCTTATGCGCCTCCGAAAGACCCCTATGCTCCACCTGCTCCCACCACCAAAGACCCCTATGCTCCAATGGCGAATGCAGATCCGTATGCGCCTCCCAAGGTTGCGGCCCGAGACATCAAGCGCCCAGCCTCGACGGCGTATGACCCCCCCATGCATGCTGTACCCCAGCCGCCCCATGCTTCTTCGTATACGCCTGGCGTCCCCGCTCAGATGTATGCTCCGCGTCGAGATTCACGTGCACAAGATCAAGGAGACGTGTCGGACTATGAAGGCTCGGGTGGATATGTTTCTCGTTACAATTATCCTTCCGTCGACCCGCATCAGCAAAACAGCACACCCGCAGCGTACGTTCCTGTCTCAAACGGAACCGACCCGCTTGGACGACACGATTCGCGTGCTCCGCTGATCTCATTTGGATTCAGCGGCCGATTAGTTACGAGTTTTCCTGGGCTGAGCGAGCTCACTGGCGGATTCGACGTTTCGCTCGGGCGCAAGGCTGCGCTGATTCAGGTGCGCGCGCTGAACAAGATTATACCTGAGAGTGCGGTCGAGAGTTCGACGGCAGTGTTCCCCGGTCCGCTGTTTTCTGATCCTGGATCCCCGACAAAGAGCTTGGTGAGCGTTGGCGTTGGCGGATCAGGCGCGAAGACGAAAAAGGCGGCCGTGCTTAAGTATCTTGGCGAACGAGCCGAGGAGATTGAGCGTGGCTTGGGGTATTTGGCTGTTGATGCGGGCGCTACGCCTGGGCCGAGTGACAGGAGCAAGGCGGAGGGCAAACTGGTGATTGTTTTGTTGCTGAAGATTATGGTTGAGAATGATGGCAAGTTGTCGGGAACGTGAGTAGGCTGCTGCGTAGTTCTCGATTTGTCCTGACACGATTCGACAGTCCTGCACTCGATGCTACGGTCCGGCATGCGCTTGTGCCAAGGTTAGCGTCTGCACCTGCGATCGCAAGCCCGAACTCTCAAGCGGCGTCCTTTACGTTTGCGTCTGCACTCGACCCGACTTCTACCACTCCTGGTACCAGTTATCTTTCCAATGACTCACCAGTAGCAACGTACAAAGTCAAGCCTTCCGCGCTCGACAAGATTCAAGAGTTCTTGCTCCAAGGCGAACGACGTGCAGCATATCATTACGCGCTCGACGAGCGTATGTGGGCACATGCGATGCTTATCTCGAGTTCGCTCGACAAAGAGGCGTGGAAGGAGGTCGTAAATGAGTTTATCCGGTCTGAGTTGGGCGTCCGAACGGACCAGAAGAAGCCTGTGCCATTGGGAGGTGATCCGTCAGTTGCGAATGGGCGTGAGCCGTTGAGGGTTGCGTATAGTTTGTTTGCGGGGCAAGGTGCTGCGGCTAGTGAGTCTTTGATTTCCTGGGGAATTCGTGTAGGGCTAATGAAGATTTGCAGTGCAAGAGCTGCTTCCGCCCAAAAACCTTGCAAAGACGGGGACCGATTCGTTGATGCCACCAACTATGTCAATGATGCACGCGACACCTATTTCGCCGAATTTTCCACAACCTGTCTTGACATCGAATCTTCCGGCCGCAGCATTATCACAATGGCAAGAGATTGCGGCGACGATTTTGGCAAACCAAGGCGACTCGACAGCGTTAACTGCGCTTGGCGATTATTTGATCGCGAACAAGTGGACCGAGGCCGCACATGTTTGGTAGGAATCTCAGCAAGGATATTGTATTCTGGTCTGACTTCGCTTCTGTTTCTAGCTACCTGCTGTCTCCTGCGACGTCACCGGTGGGCGGACTTTCTACCCCATCTGTGCGTATGATCTTGCTTGGATCTGAGAGCCCCAGTGTGTCGCGCAACTTTGAGAAGGACGACGATGCAATTGTCTTTACCGAGATTGCCGAGTATGCGCACTCGTTACTCCCGACCGCCAAGGGCCAGGAAGCGTATGCTGGCATTCCGCATTTGCAAGCGTACAAGCTTATTCGGGCTGCGCGGTTGGCGGAGATGGGCCACTTGTCTCTAGCCACGCGGTGAGTCGCATTATTCTTCTCGGTTGATATAATGCTGACTTGGTTGAATAGTTATTGCGAAGCCATTGCTACGAGTACACGAGTATTTGGTCGACCTTCACCGTTCTTCACCCCTTGTTTCGCCGAACAATGTAAACAACTCAACGACCGTCTGTCTGGAGTTCCTCAACTCGACGGATCTGGCTCCTGGATCAGCAAAAAGGTCGGAAAACCAAGCATCGACTCGATTGGGGGCTGGATTTCGGGAGGACTCACAAAGCTTATTGCGGGCGACGTCGAAGAAGTCGCGGAACCACCGTCCGACCAAGGCCTCAAGGCCGACTCTGGCGCGTTTTCTCATTACAGTGCTATCTCATCTGCCAATACTAGTCAAACCCCGTCACCAAATGCTTCGGTGGTTGGTCTGCCACCTACACAACCTGGGATCCCGCCACCTCGACGAAGTGGATCAGCTATGGCTCAACGGCCAGGGTCTGCTGCTGCGCTCAGAAACGGGATGTACCAACACCCGAACCCGACAGATCGTTCGGCGTCCGCGATGGACTATCTTCGGCCGCCAACGAAGGCCTCGCCCCAGGCGTTCTCGGCTAGCGCTGCAACAACTACGTTCTACCAAGCTGATGTCGGGTACCGCGCGAGTGCGGGTACTTCTGTGCAAGAATCTGTCAAGGAGGAAGAGTCGGGCGCAGGGGCGGGTTCCGGGTCGACGTATGGGTCGTGGTGGGGTGGTGGGGAAGAGTCCAGTGGCCCGACGCCAACAGCTACGACTTTCTTCCAGGTCGACGATGCATCGTCTGTCGATAACGTGGGTAGTGGAGAGGGCTTCATCTCACCAATGGATACGTTTTCGCCCATGCCGTCTCCTATACCTACCGCAAACAGCTCGTTCAGGTCGAGTCCGCAGCACCATATGGAGGATGAAGATGAGGATGATCTTGGGTTTGGAAATTCGAAACGGCCGAAAAAGGAGGAGAAAGATGATGAGGATGGAACAGGGAAGGGGAAGGAGAGCGAAAAAGCTGAGGAGAAAACAGAGGGGCCTAAGAAGGATCCGAAGGAGGCAGTCAAGGCACCTGGTGAGCACTTTATGCTTGGGGATCATAATTAGGTACTAATCGAAAACAGAGCTCAAGCCCACGTCTTCATGGCTTGGCCGATGGTGGACTCGCAAAGACTCCGAATCACCAGGGCCAGGGCCAGTCAAGGCTAACCTGGGTGAACAAATGTCGCTGGTTTATGACAAGGACCTGAAACGCTGGGTTAATCCCAACGTGAGTTCCAATCCGTTTGCACCTGCACTGTATTTGCTAATATAAGGGATAGGCACCCAAACCTGAGGCAGCAGCCGCACCACCTCCACCACCTTCAAGGACACCCTCAAGGACACAAACTGGCTCCCCAGGGCCGGGCCCTGGACCATCTCCTCTAGGGCGCGCGCCTGGCGAATCTGCTCCACCTACTCGACCTCAGTCTGCCAACAGTCTGGCCCCTCCGCCGGGTAGTGGGAGCGGCGGTCCACGACGGGTTCGCTCAACACTCAACGAATCATTTGGCCCTAGCGGAGACATCTCGAGCTCAGACGGTGGCACACCACCATTGACGATGCGTGGCCCGCCCAGTCGAGGACAAACTCCTGGCGGAAAACGTAACATCCGGAGTCGATACGTAGATGTGTTCGCAGAGCCTTCGTCACCATCACCTTCGAGTTAGACGTTTGCTTGTTTTATTCGCTTGTTTTTCGCTTTGATATCTGTAGACTTTTTTTGTTGCCCGTACACGACATGTTTTTTGGTGGTTTGTTTACTCAGTACTTTTTGTGTCACTTGCAATAATCACATATTTCTGTTTCTTACTCTACTCGGGCTGGTTTGTTTGTCCAATAAGCGCCGCCAACCGATCTCGCATGCCACCACATCACCCGCCTCCGCCACAAATTCCAGGTCGTCTGGTTGAGGACCGGGAAAAAACAACACAGCTGAAGCAGCATGTTGCTGGCCTGTGTGGAGTCGATAACTTGAGGTATGCAGCTGAGATATTAAACTTGAGCACTGGTTGATGTTGTCCAGGTTCGTCGGCAGTCAGCCTGTTAGTTTTGGGTCGAGGGATCTTGCTAGGCTTGAACGAGAAGAGTGAGCTAACCTGGCTCGTGCTTGCTGGTTTGGAAGCTTATTTGCGTTAGCTATTGGGTCTGCGAGAAGTCGGACGGCATTCGCGTGCTTGTCCTCATTGTTAGCTTTCCGTCCAACGACCAGGAGGTATACTTGGTAAGGGTTCCCACATAGTGTTTTGCATGCTGCTTATTCATTGCCGTCTAGATTGATAGGAAGAACAACTACTATCAACAAGAGGGCTTGTTCTTCCCGCACCCTGCAAACCCGCGACTTGCTCTGGGGAACACGTTGCTCGATGCTGAGCTTGTGACAGACTATGACCCTCAGACGGAGAAGGTATATTGTGACCCTGTTCTAAGCTTGGTATCGCACTGCTGAACTGATGTAATGATCTAGCAAACATTGAACCTGCTAGTGTTCGACTGCATGGTCGGAGATGCACAGAACCTTATGTCCAAGTCGTTGACGTCCAGGTATGGAGTAAGTATTATTCATTCACATTAACGAGTATGAAGCTTATCATGTCCTACCACTAGCGATTGATGGAATGGGTCAGTAAGCCATACCAAACTATGCTCAAGGAGATTCCAACGATGAAGGCTTGTCAACCATTCGGGTATGCTCTTCCGTGTGTAATTCTCCGTATCTATAGCCCAGTTAACGTACTCTTTTAGAATCCAAGTCAAAGAGATGCTTCGTTCATACAGCATCGAAGCAGTCCTTAACCAGACCATCCCTAAACTCCAACACGGTAACGATGGCTTGATCTTTACCTGCGCCGAGTCGGGATATGTGATTGGCACCGATCAACGAATGTGGGTTCAGTACATCCCTCATCGCTCCCTACCATCCTATTCCTCTCCCTGGCTTGTTTCCTGCTTGACATATGTTTTGAAGCCTTGCCACCACATACTCACGTGACGTTGCGTGGCGCAGACTCAAATGGAAGCCGCCTTCCGAAAACTCGATCGACTTCAAGCTCGAGTTAAGGTTCCCTCCGTTAGCAGGGCATCCTGAAGAGCCAGACTACACAGCCAAACCTCTTTTCCAGCTTCTAGTCTGGACAGGGGGGCAGTCGTATGAACATTTCGATACAATGCTGGTGGATGATGCACAATGGGAGAGGTATGTAATCTACTTGCTAGCCTTATCTATGCGTGGCTAATGGTATGTTAGCTGGAAAGCGTCTGGAGAGCAGTATGATGATCGTGTTGTCGAGGTTACTTGGGACGGCCCGAACCAGAACTGGATATTCCACCGGTTCCGAGATGACAAGGATAACGGGAATCATCAATCGGTGGTGAACAGTATCTTAGACAGCATACAAGATGGTGTAGAAGCTAGCCAGGTACGCTTACCTTTACGGTTGTTGCTTGCGCCATGGACTAATATTCTTATATTGCTACAGTTGATCAGCCACGCAAACACTATACGCACCAACTGGAAAGAACGAGAAAAGGCGGCACCACCTCCTCAAGCACACCCACCGAATGGTCCGCCCGGTGCACCCGGGCCGTACGGACCACCGCCTGGGTATGGGTCCCACAGCGGCCCGGCGTTTGTTGCTGGATTGCGACGATAGAGCAAGCAAGTGTTGGTTAACATAACATAGCACAGGTGGCTAAAATATTTATATGTTCCTTACGGGTGTACCTCGAGCTTGTCGTATTAGCAATGCATGTGCTTTCTATTTTTCGGTATGGCGAGCATGCCGGCGACTTTTGACGCTATAATGACGTCAATTGACTCATTAAACATCAATTGTCGTCAATGAACTCGGCCCGCTCACAGTATGGCCCAGAACATGAATAACGGCTTGTTGACGCGCGCCTGTAGCAAGCATATAACTAGTTAACAGAAAACTAAGTATTATGTGGGTGTTACTGCATACAGGCAGAAAAAAAAATGGCTGATTTGGAACAGAACAAAGACATCGATCGAAAATCCAACTCAATCGAGCAGCTCAGTTACCTCATTTCCTGGTGTGTCAATTAGTAGTTTCCATCCATCATGTACGTATTTCCGGGAGAGAAACTGCCCATTAGGCCAGCCATACAACGTTGGCACTCCTTGCCATTGGGTCCGTGCGAGTAACCTTCGACGTTGAGCTTCATCGCCTGGCCACACTTGGAGCACATCGTTGGAGCAAAAGTAGGCGGATTAGCTCGGTCAATGTCTTCCTGAAAGTTGAAGTTGTTGGTCATATACCATGCCTCCGTCTCGCCCTTCATCGCGATGTGTTGCTGTGAGCATCCAAGACAGTAATGACAGTCCAAGTACTCGCTCACCTCGTGGCTACTGCTACACTTATCACAAGAATACGCGTCTCCCCCGTGGCCCTCGTTGAAGTGGTAACAGCAGCGTGTGTAGCGATCGTGGTTGCGTGCACAGCTATCCTTCGAGTAGGAGAACGGTTTCTGCTCAGGTGTTAGAGCGCTGCGGCATGTGTCGAATAAGAAACGTACGTAGCTGTCATAATCGCTACAAATGGTTCTATTGCAGCATGCGGTCTTCTTCAGCGGGATGTCCGACCGGCCACAAAGTCCACAGAAAGTGTCGGCCGCAGGTACAGGTTCTCCCTTGTTTGCGGCTTGATAAATCTTGCAAAGACGTTTGTGCTTGCTCCAAGCCTGGGAGATACGCGTCATGAAGAGTGCAAGCCACTATTCTGTTTGCTATGCTTACAGTCTTCTGGTGTTCTACAAACTACATAAGGAGGAGCTCTTCGACGTCTGAAACATTCGCGACGCACCTTGGGAGCAATAAAAAGCCTTCTCGCATCCCGAACAGCGGCTGGCAGCGGGATACGCGCAGATATTGCAGGGACGAGGATTCGCTGTGCTCGAGCTCATTGTCAAGGCAGAGGGGATGTGGCTGAGTGAGGTTCACTGCAAGAGGATACGCGTTTTAGTTAGCTCTTTATCGGCGTGAGCCGGGTGGAGCCACGTGATGCTCGACCCTGGCTCTAAGTTTGGGTGACGCCCATCGCTCTCAGTCCTTTGCAAGATATGACAACCATCTACTCAGAGACACTTTACTCACAACGGCTCCATGAGCCTCCGAAGTATCGGTCTCGGTAGATGGAAAGGACCACGGACCTTCCTTGGTGGGTTGAGCGGCAATCGACGGATTTTCAAAAATTGTTTAGCACTTTGAGGTATTCTAATTCAGCCAGTTGTCCTACAACCAATAACGATCGTGACATATGCTGGGACAATGTCGAAGCACATAGATACCACGGGCAACTAGAGGACAATTCAGACAGTTTATTTGCAGATATTTCGGAAACTACGCTTTCGTCAATAACACGGTATGTTGAAAGTCTGGCTGACGAGAGTGAGCG
>JAYRCO010001366.1:0-10208 GCA_037042815.1 Ceratobasidium papillatum | reverse complement strand
CTCGTTGAATTCAGGGCAAGCCGCATAAGTCTTGCTCCGCTCACACTTTTCTAACGAGTTCAAAATAGTGTCTAGCGCTCGTGGATGAAGCATAAACCTAATATATCTATATGTAAAATAGCACCATCATCGTAATACAAACCTATAGCAGACCGTCAAAGTAGCCGTGTCGAGCTGGGGTTGCTGGAGGTAGCACGGGCAGTTTGACGCCGGCGGGTTTGGGTGGTAGGTAGTCGTTGATGATCGAGTCGAATGTCGCTGGCGCAGGTTTGGGTGCTGCGCGAGCTTTGTCGGACCTGGCCATTAACCCTTCGATGATTGCCCGTCTGAGCCCAGCCGCATCGAGTGGCTCAACCTGTGCATTACATTCAGTACACTGTCTAGTATTCGGGCGAGTGAAATTCGTACCTTCTTAGCTGTCTCGGACTTGGCACCCTTTCCAGACGCAGCAGGTGTATCATTTGGAATCGCGATCTTAAACGTTCCGGTGGGTGTGCTAGCAAGACCAAGATGCGCAAGTACATCTCCTTTGGTCAGCATACCCCTCACACCCGTCCCCTTGATCTTTTTCGCGTCTTTGATGGGGACGTTGTGCTCCGTGAGGAGACGCATGACCGAGGGAAAGATCGGCCCTTTTGGGAGATCATGGTGCGCGGAGCCAGAGTGTTGGGGTTGAGGAGGTGATGGCGCAGAGGAGGTAGAAGAGCCAGATGAGCTGGACGAGGAGGACGAGGAAGACTCTTCTTTCTTGGGCTGGGATGCGGGTTTGGTCTCGGACTCGGGAGGGGGTTGGAGATTAGAGATATCGTCGCCCTCTTCTGCGAGCATTGCGATCAGTGAGCCGACCGAAACGTTCTTGGCCCCGTCACCAACCTGGAAACCGTGTCAATACGATGGACAAATGTGTAACATTCATGCGACAGACTTACTATGATCTTTCCAAGAATACCACTATCTTGAGCTTCTACGTCCATCGTCGCTTTGTCAGTTTCCTTCACCCGTCGATCAGTTTATCTGTCTTGTCCAACTTCTATCCGCATAGGAGCCTACAATTTCTAAAAGAACGTCGCCAGCCTCGAACGCCTCGCCCTCCTTTTTCTTCCACGAGGCAATCCCGCCTTCAGTCATCGTCGGTGACATGGCCGGGAAAAGAAAGTTTGAAACCGCATTGCGTCGAGCGGAGACGTGAAGAGCTGTATTCCAACTTTGAGTACCATTGCCACTTTTGACAGAATGGGCTGCTTGCCTCGAAACCCCCTGGCCTGGATCGCCGCTCTCCTGACAGCATGCATGGTGGTCGAGACGGAGCGTGAGACAAATCCAAACTTTGCACCGCCACGAAAGCGCTTAATCGTTTACGGTTTTCGGCTCGAACCCAACACCGTCCGCCGCTCGGGTGCCTCCCCCTCGGAAATGAATACGATGAAATAAAGCGAGAGCCTCTTCTGTGCATTATATGCGTTATCTGTATCACAGACGTGTCCATCTCGCGTGCTTGCCTGGCATCTGAAACACCGTTCATCCCCCTGTGCAGTCCTCCGATGGGCATTTACCGCCCAGTCCAGCGTTCTGTCTGTTCGGGAACATGCGCAAGACCGAGCGCTGGGAGCACTCTGGCCATGTCTGTGCGATCGATCGGTCCAAACAAACATCCTTGGTTGTTTGTGATGCCTAAAAGCGCTGACCTCCGAAATGAATTTCGTGAGAGGAACAAAGGAGCCCCATGCTCCCCGCCTCGTACACACTTCCCGAGCGGCGCTGTGCCTATGCAAGGGGCCGTGGGGATAAATACCCGGAGGCGAGCAGAGCCTGTCGCCACTACTCTTTCTCTTCTCTCTCTCTCTCGCTCGCCCACGCTCCTTGACGACTTTGCTACGACCGGTGGCTGCAACGTTTTACGAGCGCCTTGGTATTTATTTGTGAGCTCGCCACCGCTTCAGCCACGTTTTGGGCTTGACCATTTACTTCGTTTTTCCGGACGTTGGGTTTGACAGACATTTCAGCAAGGTGCAGGCCACCACCGCCACTCTACAACACATTCAGAATGACGACCCGTAACGCTAGCGTACGTTTCTTCGTGAGCTTCACCTCGGCTCGTCTGAAACCCATCCCCATTCTAGTCTCGGAAGCTCGAAATCCAACCGCCCCGACCGCTGTCGATCACCCAGACAGGCAACACCCCGCTCACAGGTGCCTGGTCGATCGACACCCGATTCACGCGGGGCAGCAATTCCTCACACTCGCGCCAAAACTCTCACTCGAGTTCACACGTGCTCCGGGACCATCGGGACACCAACGTCGGGCCGACGGACGTACAGCTCCAAACCGAGCGCGGTCACATTCGCGCCTCGTTTTCGATCATTGGTCGGGAGATTGCGGGCTACGGAGATGACAGGGCGAACTTGGACGTTCAGAGCCGGCATGGAAACGTACAAGTCGGCGTGGTGAGTCATTACGGGTTTTGGCATGCAATGTGTCTCAAGTACCGG
This sequence comes from Ceratobasidium papillatum, assembly GCA_037042815.1. NCBI lineage: Eukaryota > Fungi > Basidiomycota > Agaricomycetes > Cantharellales > Ceratobasidiaceae > Ceratobasidium > Ceratobasidium papillatum. The sequence goes on along the minus strand of JAYRCO010001366.1, from coordinate 7,719 downwards.
GTTCTAATACGTATGTCGTTATAGACGAGGGATACGGGGCGCCGGTTTCGGCTTACGGCAAGCTCGAATACCGGTTGTGTGACGATCGTTTTGCCGACGGATTTTGTCGGCACAATTACGCACGGAGAACGTACCGTATTTTCAGCTCGTGCTTTTCGGCTTGTAAGACTGGGGGCGGCGGTGTCGACCAGACCGCAGAACTGGCTCAACCGGCAGACGTCAAGGAGTTCGGGAAGAGCAAATGGGCGGAGTGGCGCCTCCGAGGGTGATACCGAGACGGTAACGATGCGAGGGATGCGGCATATATCGGTGGAGCGGGATGGGACGTTGCGTGCGAGTGATGCGATCGAGGTCAGAGCAGGTCGAGGAGTGCGAATTATTGTGGATGGCGAGCCAAGGTGGCATTCGAATCCAGTGGTCGCAAAGGTCATGGGTATGTTCATGAAGCACTGAGTTTTTTTTGGTTCGTTCGGGCTTTGGTCGGGGTGAGGCCGGTTACCTCTTGTCATTAACGCTTCGTTAATCTTCGTCGGTCGGTCGCTATACCGTTGTATCATAGGAAATAATAATTAAAAGCTATATTTCTGAGACGTGGAAGGGATAAGCGAATACAGGGTTGATGTATGCGCCGGCCGCGTTTGAGGCGGAGCTTCGCTTCCCCGCCCAACATATAGGGTGTGGCTATACTTGAGAAGCCCCGCCGAAATGGCGGGTATAACGACGGACGTCGGGGTGTGCTTCGAAAGGTGGCTCATTGACACCTCCGTTGGCGACCGAGTCAGCAGCCGAGTCAAAGTCGAGACTTGCGCAGCCGGACTGTCACTGTCACCATGTTTCAATAGGCGGGGGCCAAACACACAGCGCCGGATCATAGCGACGGAGACGCGTTTCAGGGTCCTGTGGGCTGGCTCACCGGCGCGGTGGGCGCTATTCGTAAGGGCTCTCATCCACCAAATCACTATTGTTCTCACACGCCGCACAAATTGCCCGAATTCAGATCAAGGTAATCGTGATCCTCCGTCTGTCCAGATTGAGTCAAGTGTCGCCTAACAGGGGTATATATATTGCTCCTCCTGACCACCATGGGCCCATCATTATCCGAGGCTCCCCCCTCGTGTTCAACCTCTTCTCTATCTCGTGCTCGTGCATTACTCTTTGGCAAGATGGCTCTCCGTCGTCCCGTATGTCATTGTCACCAGCAGACGAGGCGCACTCACTGACACACCCTACAGTCGAACATGGTCACCCCACCTGGTCTCAAGTCCTCCCCTGTCTATGAGGAGAAAGATGTCGTAGTGAGCGCTGACGAGGCTAGGCCTGTCACTGGCCTCTGGCGCGTTGGCTCTCGCGCTTCGTGGTCCGACGAATCCGAGGGTGTGCCAATGGCGAGCAACCTCAAGATACACGCCGAGAAAGGCCCTGTCGACGCACACGTCGTGGTCGCAAGCTATGCCCGTGATGGCCGTCCCACCGTGGATATTGAGACTACTACCGGACCAATCACTGTCAAGATGGTACGTACATTCAGATCCTCGTCGACTCCAATTGAGACTAACCAGCGACTGAATTCACCAGACAAGGACCGAGAACTCTAGGTTTGACCTCAAGGCACACTCCAATTCTGGGACTGTCACTGTCTACTTGCCTGGGGACTTCCACGGTGTGATTGTAAGTGCGGCCGCTTTGCTCTTTCCCCCAACTTGCCTTGCGAGCCCAATCGCTCAACATCTATTCAATTCGTCGTTTCAACCAAAACTAATAAGCTACTACCTAATTTCAGATGTATCGATCAAAGAACTTGGCTACCTTTTCAGCGCTGGCAGCTGGCCTTCGCGGCGTTACCATGACTAGCGCCCCCGTGGGGTGTGGAGGCGATGTCGACTGCGACAACACGATGGAAGTCATCTACTCCGATCGCCCTATGTGCTGTGATGAGATCCCAAAGGGTGAGTTCTTGGATTGATACGTCCCTCGCCTAGTCCACATCGTGCCCTCATTATCGTATCTATTCTATCATTTAACTAACATTGCGCTTCTTATTAGACTGTGATGGCATAAAAATTAGCACTCCCAGGGGTCGGATTCACTTCTTGGTTGCCGGGGAACATCCCCCTGTGCTCGGTGGCGTGTGGGATCATCTCAAGACAGCCATTGGCTTTGGTCGTGCCCTGCCTCCTACCGTCAAGTGCAAGAACTAAACTATGAACCAACGGACGATTGATATCTAGGATTTATATGATCTATGCCAGCCTTACTACCCGCATTTCTCTCTTGCAACCCTTGGATTTCCCCAACCACTTGCATTCTCCCATTCATCGCCGTGTTTTTATAGTCTGTATATCGCACTCCTCGGTCTCTGTCCACTGTTTTCTTTTTGCTTTTTTTGTATGGTTCTCTTGCGGTGTATTTATATATGGTCTATCGTACTTAACTATGTATGGGTTCGCCCAATATTCCTTTTGAAGAAATTGGTGTGATACAGTTCCAGGGCTGACCAATGTGGCTCCTACCCCGTGACATCATGTACCGGCCGGCGCAGTTGCTTGTTTTCACAACCACCATCAACTGAGTTCTCAAGCATGGTGAGCCCATCAGCCACGGCGTTCAACAGCTGGACGTGGCACTGACTGTGATACATAGGCGATATCAGAGTATTTGACTTATCAGGTCTGACGTCATCGGTATCACGTTGTGTTGATGAATAGCTAACTTTGCCCAATCCAGCTGTTTAACACGCTTTTCTTTCTGTGGTTCACTGCAGAGAACGTAGGTATATCTCACTTGTATCATAAGTCATGATGGATTGATTAGCTTGTAGTTCTTCGTCTTTACCCTCTCACTGGGACTCCGAGACCCCACCTCTGCCGACCCAGTCCCATACCCGCACTATGGGTTCGGCGTTGGCCGGAGCACACTGCTAACGCCCGCGTCATGGGCATTTGTTATCTTGTTCATTGTCCACGTGCTGTTCGCTGGGACTACTGCGTTTGTGCAATGGACTGAACGTGGAAAGGAAATTGTTGTTCGAGGACTCAAATGGTAAGTTTTGTTTCAGTCATTCATCTGCTCTCATGGGCGGATCTCGTATCACGTACTAATAACACTATCTTACACTGGCTCGGGTTTTAAGGCGATGGTCCGCGCTGATGCTCAGTTCGATTGTTTGGACTGCGGTATGGGTTCGCCGGTGGTACGTCCTTGCCTGGTTCGTGTCTATCGTCGTCTCGCTCTTGGCAACACACGCGTACCTCGCTGTCAAGGTATGCCGATCCCTTACCTGCAGCTCAAGCGTTATCTCATGACAGTTTGCTCGGGATTTGTATAGAAAGAGTTCCGCGCGGCAGCCGGATTCGATTGGCGTGATGAAGGTACATATTAATCATTTGCGTTTCCAACTGACTGACCCGGCTTGACTGCGGTGCTTCTGCAGTGTTTGTCTATGTGAGTTTCCACTTTGTGATAACCGGCAAACAGGAAGATCACTGAGACAGCAACTCATTTAACCAAGGTGCCATTTGCTCTCTATGACGGCTGGGCGCTCTGTAAGTATTGATTCTATGTCAGATGTGTACGTGAAAACTAGAACTTTGTTTGTAGTCATCTTTGCTGTGTCGACCTTTGCTGCCTTTGCGCCCAACGCAGTTGACTCGGGTGTCGGTACTCAGATCCTAGCCATTTGGATTCTGTACGTTCTGTTTACTGTCTCTCGCATCTCGTCTCCCGCTAAATTAGCTCTCATCACTCTTGTTTCCTTTAGGACTCTACTCGCTGGCACAGCTCATAGTCACGCGTTCTTCAGCCCTGGAGGGAATGTTCCGGGGAACGTTGCGATTACATGGGGTATCTTCGCCGTTTTTGCCAACCAGGTCGTGTGAGTAATTCATTGGTCTTGTATTACTCAAGGATTGGATCTAAGTCTTTGGTTTGCAGCGACTCGGTGAAATGGGCATCGCTAGCGCTTGGAATTGTCTCGGTGTTTGCTGTGGCGAGGAGCGTCTACACCTTGTCAGAGGATATTAGAGGCGGAATTGGTGGTGGAACAATTAGGCTTCCCGCTGATGATGAGGAGGCGCCGAGTGGTGCTTAAAGGGGTGGAAGAAGTAGTGATTGGTAATTGGTGACCTGTTGTGAGCCTGTGGCAACCCAGCCGCTCTCCAGGCATCTTGCAGTTTCTTGGTCTGAATCTCTCGATTGTAGTTCAATATTTTGAAATGCACCATGGTTTGATTGGCACACAGCTATCCGAGATTGAGTCTCAACCGCTCTTTGTCGCCCTCTGTCTAGAAATTTCAACTCCAGTTAGCTGCCTGCATGGTTAAAGCCGATTGAAAATCATCAGTTTTGTCATCGCATACTATAATCAGTACTCATCTCGGCACAAAGTATTTCAGCTTGTTGATACAGACTATTCTTCAGGCGGTTGCATCTGATATGCGGCAGGTTGTGTTATACGCAGTTGGGTGTTCAGACAAGGTTCTGAGGCGAGATAAGGCGCATACGATCTAATCTGTCGGCTCTAAAGATATGTCTCCAGGTAGACATGAGCATGCTATACTTTTGTGTATGCTCCGCTACCCATGCGATAAAGTTATCAAGCCATCTTCTTTATGTCTCGGTTGGAAGTCGTTATGTAGAGATAAGATCTTATTCAATGATAGATAAGGCCGCGTGTTTTTGAGCTTTTTTTGAATCGTAACACCACAAACTCCCGAGAAAGGGAAGGAGCTCTAGAGCTGGTAATGAATTACGCGGCGCAAAGACCGGCCACATAAAAGACACGTAATGGGAGGCAGGTAATTGGTCGATTTCAGTACAAAAATTGTTCTTTGAAAGGGGATCCGCGGTGAGGGTGGCTGAGAATATATAAAACATGGGTTCTATACGCTTACACTTGGCTTATTACCGGTGTGGCTGGATCAAGGTGGCTAGTGCTTAGTCATGACTAAACGAACGGATTGGGAGACAGCGCTTGCTTCTTTTCCGAGCAACCACAGGTCCATAGGTTAAACGATCTCAGATCCCCGTAATTATCTCCCCTTGCCGGAAGCGAGATTTTATCTTGGCTGGTGCCTCTGTAATGACGTCTGCGTGACCCGAAGATTCTAATCATTGTCGCTTGGATCAATTGTTCCTGGAGGTGGCTCCGCCGCCTCAGGAGGATCGTCAGGGGGCCCCGATTCGAGTCTCGATCAAGGGCGTGTTGTCCCCACAGACTGTTTCGAACCAACATGCATCAAAATTCTGCTCTGGGAGGTGAACTAATTATAGGCTTACTGCTCTAGATAGGTCGTCGGCCTGTTTTCAAACACCATATGCTATTTTTGCGCCCTTATTGCGTTACATGCCCTAAGCCGGCAAAGCGAAGGATCTCAATGCTACTCTCGGAACTGAGCTAGACGTCGTAGCGCCGCTGACAGTCTTGTGATGCGAGGTGGCGCTGAATATATGCTTCCCCTATTGAAACGTCGGCACCTGCTTGCTTGCGTGAGATTTCTCATTTTCCTGCCCAGATCCTGTCTGATGACTGGCCAGATTGGGCATGCGTAGTTGCTGTCGTTATTTTTGACCACTACTATGGATTAATTACTAAAATCCTATAAAATGGTAGCTGTAGTTGGTCTAGATTGGTACGATTCACCCTCATCGTTCCATTCAACATGCGGTTTTCAGCGCTCTCCCACTTTGCCTTCCTCGTTTCCTCGGTCCTATTGGGCTCGTCCAACGCCCTCACCACTCTAGACACCAACCAGTTGCTTGTCAAGACAACATCGGGGACTCTGGTCGGTCGGTATAATGCCACGAACGTTCGAGCCTTCCTTGGCGTTCCATATGCCTTTCCTCCGACAGGTGCTCGTCGGTTTGCTGCCCCCGTGCCATTCGACGTGGCGCCCGACCAGATGCGGGACGCAACCTCGTTCGGATATACTTGTCCAGGCCAATATTATCCTGAGACAACTATTTACACTATGCTCCCGTTTTTACCGTTCAGCCAGCAAAATGAGGACTGCCTCAATCTCAATGTCTGGGCTCCAACTAAGGAGAGGATAAAGGCTAAAGGGGGAAAGCTACCCGTTTTGGTATTTATCCCTGGTGGTAAGCATTTATATGATTTTTTTGGCACCAATATTTGCTAATGCGGCCTGTCTAGGTTATTTCACACAAGGTGGATCGGCGATTGAGTCGACCGATGCAACCAATATGGTCTCGAACAACGACGTGAGTCGCAATTTGCCGGGAAGTCCCATGCAATTATTAAATGTTTATCACTAGGTTATTGTCGTGACCATGAATTATCGCTTGTCCGTCTTTGGGTATCCCAATTTTGGGAGCGCCCGGAACGCAGGTTTACTTGACCAGCGTCTCGCCCTCGAATGGGCGCGTAACAATGCAGCACAATTTGGCGGAGACGTTTCGCGCATCACGCTGGTCGGGCAGAGCGCGGGTGGCATTTCAGCCGATGTGCATATGTTCGCAATGTGGAACTCTACCCCAGGGGCCGTTCTTCACGATTCAGCTCCCATTGCGAGCTCCGTTGCGATTCTCAGTGGCGGAGTATACCTCGATATCTTCTCCACCGACAAACTGCAAGTTCAGTTCGGTCAGCTTGGTACCGCAGTCGGCTGCAAGACCAATTCTTCGAGAGCTCTCCTCGACTGTATGCGCTCTGTTCCTGTCAACACACTGTTGAAGGAGATTGTCGTCAACGGAACTGCCCGAGGCTGGAATTTTGCTCCGGTCCCGGACGAGCAGATCGTCTTTTCCAACTACACCGAGCGGATATTGAGCGGTAAGATGAACAAGGTGCCAACGCTCATGTCAACTCTGGAGAATGAGGCTACCGGACTGGTGCCGTTCGATCCCAAGGGTATCAACGAGACCCTCGCCAACCAGCTCTTGTACCAGACGTTTGTTTGTACGACTTCGAAGAACGCAAAGTAAGCGTGCTTTAGCCTTTGATGCTCACATCTAGCTGACTCACCTCACAACTAGCCTCCGTTACCAGGCCAATGTGACGATGTACCGTGTTCGATACGGAGGCAACTTTACGAACATCTCACCATATCCTTTCCTCGGAACGTATCATGGTGCTGAGCTACCTATGCTGTTTGGTGGTGCCACGCCGCAATTTGGGGGACGCAACGCGACAACCCAGCAAGATTCTACGGCCCAGCTCATGCAATCGTATCTCGTTGCGTTTGCGAACGATCCGAAGCAGGGGCTGAAGAATGTGGGATGGCCGTTGTACAAGCCCGGAAACAACACCATTCTCGTCGTTTCTCCACCTCCCCCTGCTACAGGATTAACTCCCATGAAGAACGCTCCTGGAAACCCGCCGATGGCCATGCTGGATTCAAGCACACGATATGATGCCCCATGCTATGCTTAGACTATAGAATCTGTGCTCCTCGTATATTCTTATTCTAAACTGAACAACTTATATGTACTCTTTTCAACTTAATGCACTTTTTTGTGACCCGAGATGATGTGTTGTGGTTTGTATGCGCAGGAACGCGCCTGAGATTTACGTAATGCCATACACGCCATGCCGGCGGTTTCTCTCTTGACGCTTTCTACCACTTCCGATTGACTTGGCTGCTCGTGCAAAATCGACCCCAGCTGTTTAAAATATTGCCACTATTGTCGAAGGCCGTTGGCATACAGGAACCCAAAAAAACCACATAGTCTCATGCGAATTAGTACAACATGGGGCCTCCATCG
>JAYRCO010001365.1:0-10228 GCA_037042815.1 Ceratobasidium papillatum | reverse complement strand
GCGCGCTAGCTATTGGGATTGGTGCTGCTATTGCTCTTACTGAGGCTTTACAAACTCCTTCGTCCACCGAGAAAGCAGCTATTGGTCCAGATGATCCTGTAAAGACCTTGGAGACCGTTAGTCTGAATGGTACATCCGAACCAGATAGCTCTACTAGCTCTGTTGCTCGCATTGTTCGCTACCCCGTCCCTCCTGATGTTTCGTTCTTGAACAACCCCGCGGTACGAATGATACACGCTCTCGAAGAAGATACTGCAGCCGGATCCGGAGAAGAATATCTATCACAGCTCAATCGCTGGGTCTCTGATACTGAAACGCGTGTCAAGGCTGGAGAAAGTGAAATTCCTGACGGAGAGGGGCTAAGCCAGGGGGATCTGTATTGTACGTATTTTCATTCCTGAAAAACGGCTATTCATTTAGGAGATTATAGTGTGTCCAAGAACTCTTTTTGCGATTTCAGGTGCCCTACAAACGACCTGTGACGCGGTAGATTCAGTCATATCTTCTCCTAGCCCTCGCGCGTTTGTGGCTATCCGTCCTCCAGGACATCATTGTGGTTCTGATGAGCCAGCTGGATTTTGTTGGGTGAATAATGTTATGGTTGGAGCTGCGCATGGTGAGCCTACTTTTGTAATTAATATCGCTTGGACTAACCAAGACAGGACGAACCCCCAGCTCACCGTACGCATGGGATCAATCGAGCATTGATCTTTGATATTGATTTGCATCATGGTAAGCCTATTCGATCATCTACCTCGCCTTATTTTATCGACTGGGATTTTCAGGCAACGGAACCCAGTCTATCGCATGGAAGATCAACGCCGAAACTCATCGTAAATCCCTTGAAGCAGCCGCTCGTCGTGAGGTCGGTGTAACGGAATCCGAAGGTGAATCAGATGGAGACGGACTCCAAATGTTTTATGGAAGTTTGCATGATGTCTTATCTTACCCTTGCGAGGTACGCGATTCATAACCCCCTCTTAATTGGATCTAACGTGGCGTAGGATGGTGATCCGGCTCTCACGTTGGCTGCCTCCGCTAGCCTGTGCGGTCACGGACAATACATCGAAAACGTGCATTTGCAACAATGGACGGACGAAGCTGATTTCTTTGGGAGACTATACGGTGATCCAAATGCCGCCACAGGAGATGGTTATACGACGAAACTATTCGGACGGGCGAGACAGTTCCTCAAGGAGACGAACGCAGATCCTTCAAAGACAATTATATATGTCAGGTTAGCTCCCACTCTTCTAGTAAACGAGCAACTATCTCAATCATTGGTAGCTGTGGATTTGACGCAGGAGAACATGAATACGAGTCCATGTCTCGACACAACCGACGAGTTCCTACAACATTCTATAACCGATTCGCGCACGACGCGATTGTTTTCGCCGAAACTCATGCAAATGGCCGAGTCGTTAGTGTGTTGGAAGGTGGATACAGTGATCGTGCGTTGATTGCTGGTGGAATCGCATGGACGGCAGGAATGATTGGAGTTCCGGAGAACCGAGACTGGTGGAAAGCCGAGAACCTCGAAAAGGTGCGTGCACCGACTCAACGATTAGATTATTTTCATTAAACTATCCCATAGCTTGAATCAACTATACCCAGTACGAAGCGTAAACCACGCGCCTCGGCTCCTACATCTACCACTACGACATCCATCTCAGAACCCTGGATCGCTCGCACCTTATCGCTCGTCCCAACTCTTGATGCCACATTCGGCCTAATCCCCACCCCCGCACCTCGCTCACGTAGGAAACCAGATTTTGTTCCAGCCGGAGCGAGAATGACGCTTCGAGATCGGAGCAAGAAAGCAGGTACATCAGAACCTCCAGAATCCGAACCGAAAAAGACAAAATCAGCGCCTGGGTCCCCGTCAAAGGGCGTCAAACCTAGGAGCTCCAAGCCTGCGTCGTCGGCTGCTGCCTTTTCTGTTCCTGCTGTGCCACAGTCGCTTCCTTCGATTCCTTCGGTTCCCGTTGTAGCTGAAGTGCTGGTGGAGGCTGGGCCTAGTCAAACTTTGAATTCTGGAGACTCTGCGATGGACGAAGCAACTGCTGCGCTCCAGACGCTTTCGATTGGTCAGGCTGGGGTTCAAGATGATCCTAGTAGGGAGTTGGACCATGTCCCGAGACCTTTAACTATCAAGATTCGCCGACCTAAAGGTCCTCCCAGTGAATAGAGATATCTAATGAATGATGTGAGTAAGACTTTTGAAGATTCGCAGTTCGGTTTGCTCATATTTGACCTAGGGTCGATAGATAGTTGGATATACACTTGTGCCTGGTTTGCGAATTTTTCTTATAAGAGCTGCGTGCGTTGGTCTTCTTCCTTTATATGTTCCCAGGTTGCGATAAATTTATGCATATTGCGCGTGCATGATGGAGTTTTGTCCAGTAAGGGGCGGCGATTTGGTTTCGCTTTCAGAAACACGGATTCTCTTCAGCATAGGAGAACAAGGAACTACAACACTCAGGCAGGGCGTTCAAGATTAAACATGACAAGTGTGGCGCGCGTATGTCATGACGCTCAATTGCTCGGACCTAACATTACCGTGGCCACGTTCCATTGACAATTCCTTGCAGATCAGGTACAAAGGAAGCGACGATCCTTGGTCCAGAAACGACAGCTCTGTCCAGGACGAATCGACCAGCTCAACTATAAAAGCCGGGCAGATTCCGACGCGGAGAAACATAGTTTCAGCTCGTTGTCTGGTAACGCTAAGCTCGTAACTGGTGACCTTTTTGTTCTCGACCGGGTATCCAAGTAAGTCACGTGCTATAACATTTGTCGTTCCAGCGACGATCACTGAATACCCCTGTGCAATTCTTAGCCTAGTAGCTTACGGCGTCCACACGCACCACTTCCTAGTCTATTTGTCCCGGCGGGAACTGTCGTGTGGGAGTTTGCTGTCTCGTGACGACTAGAAGATCTTTTCCTGAGACTTCGGCTCGGCGTTTGATCACGTTCTTAAGCCCAGCCTCGTCTGGACGTTGACCCCCTTCTAGTCACCGTGTGCACTGGTCTGCACACCTAGCTTTTCGACGTAGCTTGTTCACTTCCTTACGCCCTGGTGGCTCTTTATACGACTTCTCTATCCTACACTCGCTTTTATTTACAGCAAAACATGACGACTCAACGCCAGCTCATCATCTCCCTCCTCGCCCTCGTCTCCTTTGTTCTCGCTCATGATGGAGCCGTCGAGACTTCCTCCCCTGATATGTTACTTTCGGGCACGAATTCAAGCACGAGCAGTACAGAATCCATGATGATGATGACCCCCTATTTCCATTGGATGGGAGATTCGGACGCATTGTACTTCAGGGCATGGGTGCCGCGCTCGGTTGGCGGGTTGGTCGGAGCGTGTATCGGGCTGTTCTTCCTTGGAATGTTGGAGAGATTCTTGGCCAGCGCCAAGGGGTTGATGGAGGCATGGTGGCGACGACGGTGAGCTTCAGTTGTTCATTTCACCGAGAGCGTACCTGAACACATTTGTCTCCATCTCTATAGCCAAGCAGCTTTGTATGCTCGCACACTCGTAACGCCAGACAATGCATCAACACACTCCCATTCCAAGTCTATCGAGTCAGCTACTACTTATTTCGTTGGTACCCCTCCACCCTTGATCCCACAATTCGAGCCTCTACACGACATAGCACGTGGTGGTATGCAAGCTATCCAAAGCTTGATCGGCTTTTTCTTGATGTTATCGGTCATGTAAGTCCAACTTTTTCATACCTCTCGCCATACGCTTTTGCTAATCAGAACATGGTTCGTAGGACATATAACGGCGCATTTCTGATTTCTGTTGTCCTGGGCTTGGGCGCTGGAGAAGTAGCATTCGCACGCCTAGGACGCAGTGGTGCCCATCCTGGATGTGTTGCTGCTCGGACTCATGGATGATCAGGCACAGTTGCTATCAGGAGTTTTTAGACGGTGGCAAACGTGGGTTGGGAATTGAATGGTGCGCCGAGGACAAGGGAGTAGGTACTATGTAACCTTGTGTGTCCACGGATGAAACTTGAAAGGCTACGATTAGGAGTGTGCAGATTTGCTGGCTGTATGTACAACAAATTGTATTTGTATGTTGCGGTATCAACTTGGGCGATCCTGCAAGGCAACGAACATCGTACGATTCATCTTGGGTTCATTTTATTCTTTCATTAATCGACACATTATCCAATCACTCGCCAAACCCCACTCGATCTTCTACCCGAAAATCAAATCGACGTTCCGACGACTTGTCTGCTTTGACCGGCTCCGTCTTTCCCTCAATCATCGACCATATGTCCCTTTCTACAAAAGTCACATCACCGTCCCGTCGAACGAGAACGATTGTCGTAAGCCTCGTGCAGTAGAAGTCAGTTCGATCGGCCTTGAGAGCTGGAGCGAAGTCTTTCGAGCCAGGAGCAGAGTCGAGAGTTATGCTACTAGACCACGTCTTTGGTTCGACAAGGACGGGAGGTACGGCGATCTTGGTTCGGAGGGCGTATCTCGAGCTTGGAGGTGTGGGGTTTTGCGTACTTTACATAGCACGAGTGGTAAACCAAAGGAAACCTTGTCCAACACATACCCCATCGTATGGAATAGTGACTCTATCAACTCACTCTCCTCCCAATCGGCCCGTTCCGTAATCTCTTTAAATTACGATTTCCCCTGGCATACCTTTGGCCAATCGGGATTTCCCTCGTCTACTGGAGGCTCCGCACAATCGTTTGCGTTGGAAAGTCTGCAGTACAGCGATTCATCTTCAGTCAAAGATCAAGCCACGATTTTTCCTCCACCACCCGAGTTGGTGACTATTGTTCTGTCGTATGAGATATCTCCATCTGCCTGGGGCTTCGGTGATAGGGCGAGAAGATTAAATCCAGCGCGTATTCGTTGCTAGTTTAGGAGAGATGAGACGTTAGCGAAATCGGCCGAGCTCGCGAGGGGCGGGAATGCTCCTGAGTGCTCCCTTTGCTCGTTTGGTTGTCACAAGGGCAAACGAGCACCGTTTTTACGCACTCGTAATGACCAAACGAGCAAAGGGGTCACTCACGAGTAAATGCTGTCCTCCCAATCACTCCGGAGTGATTCGGAGCTCCGGCGGATGTCCCAGAGGAGGAGGATGGTTTGCTGGGAGATCTGGATCTGAGAAAGTTCGAGACGAGTTCTCCACGTGAAGACTCGAACTTGCTAATCAGCTCGGTGGTATTTGCCTTAGAAATCAAGTCAAAACAGCCTCAAAACGGTTCTCTACAAGCAAGAACTTACAGAAGAGCCATGTCTCCTTTCTTATTAATACCAAACCAAGATCCTCCTGCCGTCATATCTCTCCCCGAAAGGACGTTCAAGCCCGTTTCCAAGCCAACGTGGTACCGTTCCGCGGGAACAGTAGGTCGAGAGATGAACTCGTCTCGGTTCTTAGCGAGGATGCTAGCCAGCGTCTGAGTATACCGAACAGTTTAGAGTGATTTGAGCATGGGCGTACATGGCTGAGATTGATGTTATAGAAATCATGTGTATATGGAAATGTTTGCCTCATCGAGGCGAGTCTGGAGATATGTTTACATTTATGATATCGTGTCTCGTTGTCTATCATGTGTCAAAACGATGTTTGGCGCTTTTTCATAAAAAGAAATTGATCGACGCAAACTCATGAAAAGCGCCATGATACATAAAGCATCTTAGCGCTTAGGAAGGTACATTAAAAGACGTATATCCGAATGAAAAACTAGCTGCATATGACACAGTCTCATATACAAGCATACACGGTAGATAGTGTAAAGCTAATACTTGCTCAGCGCTACGGAAGCGGCTGCTGGGCTCGCCAGATTACACAGCAATGTGGTCGCTATAACATCGCTATTGAATTGCTAAGTAGCTACATGGCTTTACATACACATAGAACTGAGAAACGCAAGGAATAAATCGGGTAGAATGGCATGTATGCGCTGGGATATCGGGCGTGCGTGATCTTGTTCGACAGATAGACGAATGTAGGTGATCAAGAAGTAAGAGTCACACCAGCAAGGACAGACTATTCGCATCAGCATGTAAATGCGAGATCACCTACTTAGTCGATCTCAACAGGTACGAGGATCAGGGTGCGGCATATAAAAGATGTTTCATTCTACCGCTGGGTTTCCGATCATTTCTTGGGAGCGGGGATTTTTTGTCTGCCGTCTCTACGTTTTCAGTGCCGTTACCGCAAGGCCGCATTGATGAACTCACGCAATAGTAGTACATGTCGATCCTGGGATACATATGGATACACACTTGATTGCAAGAAGATAGTAACATGTTTAATCTATAGGAAATTTGAGTTTACATTTGGAAGCAAGCAGGTCCATCTCTGTGACTCATGGATGGCCCAAGCTGGCCTAAGACTGTAGATATTACGCCCAGAAACCTTCAGGTTGCCATTTGTGCAATACTGATTATATCGGTCTCAAGGTTCGTAAGGAAGGGTCAGGTAATTGCATGGTGCTTATGATAGATACACCAAAATGTAGTTATTTGTCCACAAATATCAACGGCGCACCTCGTAGGCAAAGAGAAACAAAAGGTAAACTTGAGTTAGACGTCGCTCTGCGACGAATTGACCAGCTCAACAATCGTAGATTCAAGGGTATACTAATTATATCGAATTAGAGGTACTAACTGTAGCGAGGCTAGTGTGTCGTGAACGAGTGTGCGAGGTGATGGAAAAGGAGAAACGACCAGATTGCGCCGTACAAGACAAATTATGTACAATCCCGAATAGGGGTTCGGGGACGATGAATCAGCATCCGGATTTTACAACAGTAACAAGTCTTTTGTGTCTTTCTGTGGAGCCTTAAAATCACGAACTTAGGTACTGTTGTAACGAACGGCCCCTTCGATATGATATGTAGCTTTAAACGGCAAGTTTTGGCTTATAATTTAGGACATATTACCGTGGAGCCCAAAATTGAGTCATTATGGCAATGAGGGAGGCGCCGGCCCCACTTTTCGTCATGTCTAGCATGGTCCCGTTGGGATCATATGACCAAATTGTTGCTTGATTGACATATTCTCACGGTTTTTGGGATCTTGCTACTCCACAGAGTCTTTCTCAACGAAACAAAAAGCTGGCTGGCGTGTAAGCGAGCGCACATATGTAATGTACATTCCTTTAACCGGGCGGCGTGTTGGAGTAGGGGGACCAGGGGGGTCCCCTGGTCACCCTTCTCTCGCCTCTCGCACCCGTCCTCCACTAGCTATAGGATACGCATACACCCCTTTATCTCGTCCCCAGTGTATGCGTATCTTCGCTAACAACCACGTACCAATGGTATGAGGTCTTCTATTTTAATCAAGCATCAGACTACTCTATCAATTCGTTCTATCTTTTCTTTTCGCTAATTAACGCTCTTTGTTTATGCATGTGCATGATATTTCTATATTTGTGGGAGAGACAGACTGATTCCATTCGACCCGAGGCCAGCAAGGATCTGGGCGACAAGTAATGCAAGAGTCTGCACAGTTTGTTCAATTGGACTCCTGAGGATTTGGTTAAATACGAAAAGTAGCTGGGTTCTGCAATTGGATAAGCGACCTGTACTCAAGATGTCAAATGAGACTTTCTCACGTAAGTTTTCCGATCATAGTACTTTCCAGTCCGTCAGCCACTTGGACATACAATTCACGAACCTGCAATATAATTGTTGCACGTTAGTGCTGCGTCATTTGTATTTAGGTCCTCACTCACGCTTAAGAACCGTTGTGCCATAGCTTGTAGTGTTTCCTGATTCACCTCGGTGCCGTTAACCATACGCAGGGCGTCTGAGCTATTCCCTTGAAAGCCGCTTATCATAGCCGATGCCTGGTCGATGACCATATTCATATTCTGAACTGACGTTAACACATTGACGAAATATGTTGTTGTGGGGTTCTCATAAGATGATACAAAGCCTGCGACACTACGTGAACTTCTTTCCATATGACTTGTTCATCTCTCAACGTACTCAAAGTCTTTGTGTGCGCCTCAAGCTGGCAGGATATAGTCAGCATGATTTCAAGCATTGAGGGTGACAGGTCTGAGCAGGCGAGGGAGCGAGGAAGTTGTGGGAGGGCGGTGCTCCCATCGATGAATGAGCCAACACATAGAAGGAATCCGAAGAGAACAAAGCGCATCGAGTGAGCTAAAGTGAAGAAAGGGGAGGGTGGGAGATGGAGGCAACTATGCTGAACATCCCCATCGCTTGAGCCGCACATATATATTGCTTGAATCTAATCGTTAGGAGGTGTCTTGGATTTTTTGGGCTGCCAACAATGCGTCATACACAATGATAGCCTTGACACAAAGCTGATGGATGATCGGATAACCACGATGTTGGTGTATCCGGACCCGCCCATCCTATTTTATCTTCACCCACTCCTTTGCTATGCCGTTCTCGCGTGCCCACGGACAGTGGATTTCCAAGCGAAGTCTCAAACAGGATATATTGCTGAAGTCATTGAAGTCGTAGATTACGGATACGGTACCGGACGTGGAGACATCCCGGTTTATCCGATTTGTCTTTCGGTTATACGGACAAGCGCCCATGATGCATGTCGGAGTAGGTAAACTCCGCTGTCATACAGATAGCCACAGGGGTATGCTGGCGTCTAATTACGCATTTGCTCGCAAGGATTAGACGCACAGGTACCAGATGAAATACGTATGTGTTTACTCATAGATCGCCTCAACTTGGCTGAGGATGGCATAGATTCAGGCACATTGTATCGTGGGAGTAGTTCGTATACGCACTAATTCCTAGTGAGGCTTCAGAATGGAGCCCACAACTATACCGCTTGTTCAACGACATTTGATTCAATTTGTGCTTCGGCGTTAGGATATCACTCATCGGACACTTCTCTTTAGTACCCTTTCCTTCCTCTTTTTTCCAATATACTCATTCAAAAGATCCTCTCCCCGTCCCGCCGCTAAACCACCATTTATGGTGTTCTTTAGAGTCTCACTTAGATGCCTGACTTCACTCGAACCTTGGATTCAGCTCTATTCGACATGTATGAATGCTCATGTCAAGGTTTGGTTGCCCACCCATTTGATATCTAAGGCCAAATTCGACCTCTCTGATCGGCGCTCCACAGAGCTTTTACAGACCTCTGATGTTCGGATCTGCCCAAGGTACGAAGGTGGGGCGGCTTCCAGAACTCCCCATAACGATGACATGTGTAGCAATACGTCTTAATCAATTTGGTCTGGGTATTTCTAATGAACCTTGTGTGTCACGTTGAACCGACTTTGCGACGACTTGTCCGCTTTGACCGGTTCTGCCTTTCCCTCGACCATCTGCCATATGTCCCTCTCCACAAAAGTCACACTACCGTCCCTTCGAACGAGGACGACTGTCGTAAGTCTTGTGCAATAAAAGTCGGTTCGATCTGCCTTGAGAGCCGGAGCGGCGTCTTTCGAGGCAGGAGCAGAGTCGGGAGTAATACTGCTAGACCAACTCTTTGGTTCGACAGGGATGGGAGGTGCGGCAATCGTGGTTCGGAGAGCGTATCTCGAGGTTGGAGGTGTGGGGTTTTGCGTACTTTACATAGCACGAGTGGTAATCCAAAGAAAATTTCGTCCAAGACATACCTCATCATGCTAAACAGAGACTCCGCTAACTCATCTTCATTCCAGTTACCTCGTCCGGCAATACCTCTAAACAAAACCTTCCCCTGGGGTACATTTGGTCAATCGGTTCTTTCCTCGTCTACTGAAGGCTCCGTGCAGTTGTTCGCGTTGGAAAGTCCGGAATACAGCGATTCACCCTCGGTTAGAGATCGAGCTACGATTTTCCCTCCGCCGCCCAAATTGGTGCGTATGTCATATTTCCATCTGACTCAGGCTTTGGTGATAAGGCCAGTAGGTTGAACCCGGCGTATGTCTGTTGTTTGTTTGGGAGGGATTCGAGGTATAGCGAGAGACGAGAGGAGGATGGGTCACCGAGAGATGTGGATCTAAGAAAGTTCAAGACGAGTTCTCCGCGCGAGGATTCGAACTTGCTAGTTAGCTCCGTGATGTTTGTTCTGCAGATCAAGTCGGGGTATCTATCCGAGACGATAATTAACGATTAGATAGATGCGTACAAGAGTGCTATATTTCCCTTCTTGTTCACCCCAAGCCCAGTTCTGTAAGTCTCCCGATACGCTAGGGTGTCGATGGAGCGTTAGTCTTGATAATCGATACCGTTGACCAGCTTAACGACACTTGATTCGCGTA
>JAYRCO010001364.1:0-10236 GCA_037042815.1 Ceratobasidium papillatum | reverse complement strand
CCCTGACTTCTCGGAGACAGGCGAAGGATTGCAAGACATGGCCAAGTGAGTGTGCTTTCATTATCGCCCATCAAATCCACGTCGTAGATCACTCAGGCGTGAGCGTCGGCTAAGCCACGCCACTTGCGCTGTTCAATTCCCTATATGAAGCTTATCGCTAACGTTACGGCATCGTATAGATACATTGAGTTCTATCTCGACATTATCGCCACCGCCGACAACGTCTCGTTACAGTTCCATTTAGCCCTGAAGGCGAAAACTGTGCGCGATTCCGAGTCGCACGTGTTTAGCGAGGTGAGACGATGCCTTGTTCTGTGAATCAAGTCTGACCTGTTATTTTTATCTATGAACGGCTTGCTTCTCGCCGTGACAACCTTTTGGCGCGTACAGCATCTATATGTATTGAGCGAGTTGGCGCAACATCTGATCAGGGCGCGGGCAAAGAGCAAGCAATGGACGTTGAACACATACCCTGGCAAAGTCAAGATTCCGGGTGACATATTCCGGCCTTTGCCTAATCATGAGGCGGCGAGTATGGTAAGTAAGAATGGGGAGCGTCCCAGCCCGATTATTTTCTAATCAACGCGTGTTGCAGATTTCCAAAAAAGAGTACCTTCCAGAAGAGAACCTCCAATGGCTCGCTGCTGCCGGGAAGCAACAGCGCTCGCCCAACAGCAAGGTAAGTCAAGCCGAATTCGTCCGACTTGACTGGCGCTAACCGCTATTTGCCTTTGTTCCAATTTTGACCCCGATTCACGGTGTGGATGTGATGTTCGGGTTACCCCGTATGGAAATGACCCCTGTCTCGGCGACGTGCGATCTGGCAATCCTCCACACGCATCTGCTCGGACTTCGGTGACGATCCATGACCGTAGACTCGCAGAACCGCCGATGACGCGAACGGAAAAGACAAAGACAGAGAGAAGCCTGCGCGCAAACGCAAGGCTGCAGCATCAGGGCGAACAAATGGCACATCCAAGTACGTGTCCACCCTAGTGTCGCCCCTGTCTTTGTTTCCCATCCTATCCCTTGCTCTCTCTGTCTCACCGGCCTCATGGGGATGAGCGACATTCATCAGATAGCTAACGTTGATTGTGTCTGTTGCTTAAACAGGAAGCCACGTCGCCCGAAAAAGGCGGACACGTGGCGAGAGCAGTCTGAGGATGACGAGTCAGGCGGGGAGATGACGAGCGAGAGCGATGAAGATCTAGATGCAGGGACCAAGGTCAAGGGTCGTGCGGGGCAGGCTCAACCTAGATCTCGTGAGGAGAGACTTGCACGGCGGAGCAAGGGCGGAGAGGACAAGGAAGAGACTGATGGAGATGATATCGGCGGAGATGAAGAGAATGAGCAAGAGGCAGAGGAGGATAGCGACAAGGAGGATACACCCAAGGCGAAGATTCCGGTGAGTTTGTGCAAGTGACTTACAGGCGTGTACTCATGTTGTTTTTCAGACTCGAGCACAGAGATCAGCACGAAGCCGCAAATCCAAGTAACTGTATGCTCTGATCGTAGCTCGAATCTTGTTCCGTATCTCAGTTCTTGGCCTCGACTCGAACAGCTAGCTCTGGTTTTATCTTTGTGTATATACTTTTCAGACTGTGTTTCTGTCTTTATAATCCGGGTGTGTGTTTGCTATCGATATCGCATATGGATTGTATTCTATGTTGTCGTAAACTTGTGTGAGAAAGTGCCAACTAGGCATAAGCCAGGTACACGACCGACAAGCCTGGGCGGGGTTTCAGCCATTACCTGAGCATGTGATGTTCAGTTAACATTTTTCCTCTTGATCAAGCATGTATCATTACGCCAGAGATACCTGGCCTTGAGCAATGACCGACTGTGTCCCATCACAGAACGCACGCTTGGATATATGCTCACCCGGGTGCTTTAGTGGATGTGCACATATAAAAACGGAAGAAGTACGGTAAATCAGATAAATATATGCGTGCCTTGGTATCCAAATGGTACCCACGTCCCTATTGACACCTATACCTGGACGAGGGCGCCCTCACCTCCGCCCTCCGTTACTTTCTTCCATCTACAAATCGATCGGCGGCGAGTCGGGGATCGAATGCACAGTTGCCGCCGGAGCTCAACGTTTGAGTTTGCTCCCGCCACAATACACCTGCTGTACTCTTCCAGACTCTTCCCTACATACATCTATAACAGGCGACCATGACGACTGATGCGGTTTCTTTAACCATATTTAACTAAAAATGTTGCCACCATATCCAATTGAGGGTTTACTCTAAGGGAGGCATCTATTTGTTTCGATCTGTTGACCCGATGTCGCGCCACATCCATTTCGGGCGCGAAGCTGGCGCTGTGGCACTGGCACACGACAGACAACTCACGACGATCCGATCCAAAACCTCGATTTACGGGAACAAGGTCTGGTATATTGGCGCATGACTGTCCCGCCAAGAGTCTTGTAGAGCCGAAGGTGGAGGTAGGATGACTTGGCAACTAGGTAGACCTCGGGTGAACTATTCTGCTGCGCTTTTGTGTTGTCGAAGCGCTTTCCGCTTCCGGTAGCTCAAACGGTGGCCCATTTTTTGCAGGCATTACTATGATGCGCGCATATGCTACCCGCAGGTCTATTTTTCTACTTCTTGGCCCAAAATTAATCGTGCCACTTGGCGTGGCTACAATATTTATACATAGCAACGTTTTCCGCTTCCCGCAAGTTGAGCGGCGGTCCAAATATACATCCGTCGGGCGGTGTTTGTCTAGGCTTTACTGTTATGCGCGTGCATGTCCCACCCACCGGGTCCGTTTATTAAACTTGGCTTCTGGGTCCAAGTTAAATCGTGCCACCTGTCACGTGGAGAAACCTCGGGTCGATCGGGGTCGGGATGTGTTTGGACTCGTGCTTCTGGTTTCGTGCCCCCCACACTTCATATCGAGAGATTAATTCTGTGATATATGTATGGGATCTGCCGCAGCTATGATGAACAGATCACGATGCGTTTGTTCCGGTTCGGCCGAGAAAAAGGGGGCCGTATATGCTCATGCGTAACGTTATATTTAGGCTTTTGCCTGATTGTGGTTTGGGTCCAGTCTCCGACGCATGCTAGCGGACTTGGCGCAACGGTCGGATCCGGAACCCGAGTGTGCCACTAGCTCTTATACCATTTTCTTTGTCGCGTGCGGCCGATAGCTGTCACTCGTGCCGTGATTACAGCCGAGGTTTTATGATCTGTTTGTCATATTTCAGTTCACATTTCACATTTAACTCTTGATATCTCGTATCTAAGCCTTTTCTGATCTCATCCATTCGGCAGTAGGTAGGCTCAAGCTTGGCCAAGCCAATCCGTGACGCCTCGTTGCACAAATGCATCAATGGCAGACCCGATAGGGCTGTCCCCGCCGACCATGTCAATCCCGAGACCAGACGCTTTGGAAGGGACAGATGCGAGGTGGAGTAGGGCAGTGGCCACGTCTTCACGCTGTGGAGAGAGGTGGCGTTAGAATGACGAATGACGAATGACGAATAGGGTAAATGCGAGTATAGGAGATGGTGAATCGGGGTTACGAGGTGCCCAGGCAAGTAGGGTTGGGCGCTTTGTTTCGAAAAAAGGGGGTGTTATGGAATACGATAGGCATACAGGCGAACAAGATGGGTGATCATGATCGCATACACGAGTCGGGTAGAGTTGTTCCCCGAGACGATATTCGATCGTATATGAGACTTACCGAGATCGTGCTGGTGATATGGGTGCGTCCGATGTCGGCCGTGCCCACGCCGGGGTTGTCGGTGAGCCCACCGGGACGCAGGATGATCCACTCGAACGAGGTGCGTTTTACAAGGACTTTTTCGGCCTCGTATTTCCATTTGTACCAAGTCGCGATTGCCTTGCGTACACGTTCGGCTATCTGCTTGTCTGCGTCGTTCTGGAAGGTGGGATCGATCAGGGGTCGTGTGCGGGGGGAGGTTCAACAGAACAGGGCACGTACGTAGTGGTCTGGGAAGCGATCTTCGTTGCCGATGTCTACGCCGGACACGAGGACGAGCCGAGGCTTCTTGTCGGTTATAGCGTCGATCGCGTCGAATGTTTTGAGTGCGCCGCCATAGTCGACGGCTTTGGTGCGTTCTTCGCCGCCTTTGCCGCCGGCACCAGCAGCAAAGTAGACGACTTCGGCACGATTATCGGTAAAGAGCTTTGTAAAGTCTGAAACGGATGCGTCTTCAAGCGAGAGAACCGCAGGAGATGCGCCAGTCTCTTCGATGTCCTTCGATTGGGCGGCGTCACGGATGACCGAAGTGACGCTGTGTCCGTTTTTCGAAGCGATGCGAGCAAGATGAAGAGCAACCTGATAAGAGATTAGATTTCGGAAGCCAGACTACTCGGAGAGATAGGACCTTTCCGTGACCTCCGAGGATGAGCAGACGCATGGTGGGCGGGAAGTATTTGTGGCGATGAATCGGGATCAAAAGCTGGAGCCCGGAGAGCCAGACCCTGAGACCCTTAGTTCCCTCCGGGCAGCTGTTGTCCCCTTTCATGCGTGTGTTGCTCGGCCAGAGTATACCACCGCTGGCTCCTATATAATGGCCCCTGTCAGACAGTTGTTAGCTGTCCACCATGGCTCCAGCGCCCCTCCTCCAAGCCATGCAAGCCCTCGTCCAATCGACCCCCCGCGCCGAGCTCGAGCTCCGGACGGTTCCGGTACCACGTCCTGGTGCAGTCAGTCTACCCCCCGCTGCCAATCTTATTTTTACTGACGTTGATCCAGGGTGACGTGCTTGTCAAGGTGGCGGCGTCGACGGTACATGTATGTCGTCATTCTCATCTTTCGCTCTCACACTCATTGTCTTTTCAGCCGCTCGACTTTAAAATTCTGCGCTACGGCATCATCTCACAAGACTGGCCAGTCACAGGGGGCAACGAGTTTGCCGGCACCGTTGTCGCTCTCGGTCTAGGGGTTGAAAAACTCCAGGTGAATGACCGTATCATCACCTCGACCATTGGGTGGATAGAAGGGTGAGTCTCTTTGTTGTTGCTTGCGTTCTCCCACTCATCCATGTTTAGGTTTGAAGTCGCAGGGTGGCAACAGTATGCTCTCGTCCATGCAGACCTGTGCACCAAGGTATGTACATCGCCCCTCAATTCCCGTCGTCCACTCACCCCTTCCGATGTAGATCCCAGACTCGGTCTCCTTTCCCCTTGCAGCGACGGTCCCAACTTCGTTCATCACTGCGTCCATCGCACTCGCGCTCGACCTTGGCCTAAAATATCCAGACCCACCGCCACCTCCTCCTCGGAAAACCGCCGCGGGGGTTTGGGCCGCTGCCCTGGCTTCTCTCAAGGGCGGTGCAGAGTTCGAGTTTGATCTCGAGGATGGCGTCGTCGAGGGCGGGAGCTGGTATCCCTCCGAGGCCGCCATGCGAAAGTACTCTGGTTGTTTAGGTATTAACGGAGGCGCGGCCCCGTCCCACCTTCCTATGGTTCCATCTTCGACACCAAGCATGTCTGAACCCGAACGCAGGCGGATACTTGACGCTGGGCGGTACAAGGTCAACGATCGGACGTTCCGTCTGTCTGCCGACGATAACGGTCTTGAGCCGATTGCTTCATCGCCATACGTCCATCCGACTCAGGACCAAGACTCCTATGCGCCTTTACATTCGGCCGGACTATATCGCCCGCCGCAGCCGCCTGCGATCCCAGTGCCAAGATACTCGGCCTCGACTCGTGCGCTCCAACCGATCGAACTTGGCGATCTATGGGACAACGTACACCCGATGTCTTGGGGCACTGGTGACCTCAGCCGTGAAGCCATGGATCGTCGTCTTGGTTCCGGGTGGGACGAGCCCAACCGCCCGCCGCGTCTGGTCGAAGTCATCGAAGTTGCGAGCGGGAGCAGCAGTGGCGCGAGCTCAGGCATGGGTCGAAGCGGGTCCGACGAGTCGTGCACTTCGATCGAAGAGGTCGCGCCACTGCCTCATCCTGGCTTGCCTTCTGGCAAGGGCAAAGAGAGCGGGCGCCGGCGCGGGTCCGGGTCTGGCCCAGGGGCGTTGACGGGCGTCGGTGCGGGGGGTCTAGTTCTCAGGGGGACCGCAAGTGGAAAGGCGCGTGGGTCGACGTCGCCATTTCGGGTCCCGGCTGCGGTCTCTACACGACGACATGGAAGCCCGCCGTATATTTATCGAGGGCGCGAGATGAGCCCGGGACCTCGTCCGTCTACGAGCGGGAGTGGAAGTGGATCGACTCGCCCGGGATCGTCTGGAGCGTCGTCTACGTCTACGCGACCGACTTCGGCTGGTGCTCATGCTTATGGTCGGCTACCCACACGACCGATGTCGGCACTCGAGGAGTTGATATATCATGGTCGGGCGGCGACACCTGCTCTGCCCGTGGCCTATGCGTTCGACGAGCCGATCCTGGTTTGGGGTGGTGGGACGTCTGTGGGGCGGAATGCGTTGCAGCTGTTGAAGCGTGCGGGGTATACGAACGTCCTTGTTGTTGCGTCTACGGAGAGGCATATCGAGTTGGCCGAGATTTCGCCTGCTGGGACAAAGTAAGCCTTTGTTATCCCTCTCCTTGCCGTCATGAAACTAACCATGAGTTGTACAGATTCTTCGACTACCGTGATCCCAAAGTCGTGCCCCAAATCCAAATAGCCCTCGGTGTGTGGGATTTGAAGAAAGTACTCGAGTGCGTGTCGTTGCCACATACGTTGAAGCTCGTCGCCCAGGTGGTGAGCCCCGGCGCAGTCGTTGCTGCCTTACTGCCGGTGCAAACACCGATGCCGGACGGTGTCGAGCTCAAGATGACCAAGTTTGCGAGGTGCCATGACGTACGTTTCAGTTTATTCTTGCGTCTCCTATTATTGTGCCTAGTGCTAACTGGTCTTGGATGCGCAGTTTGATGGCAAGGACGTGGCGAGCGCAACGTTTGGGCGTGAAAAAATGTGGCCACTGCTCGGGGAGATGCTGCGCGCGGGCGAGTATGTGTTTCCAGAGATTGTGCACCTGCGCGGGGGGATGCAGGCGTGTGCGACCAATGCGGTCGGGATGATGAGTCGTGGAGAGAATGCCGGCAAGCGGTTGGTGTTTAGCGTTCCGGATAGCTGAGCGGGCCTCTGGATGTCTAGTCATTGGGTAGTAGAGGGGGAGGGGGACGATATTATTAGCCATGTTCTCATTCGCGCTTTCCTAATCATGTGTCATTCTGTTTTGACGGATACTAGGAATCTCCACCATGTTCTGTTGCATTTTCGATTCTGTGTTTCTGTTGGATGTGTGTATTTTTTGTAGCTTTGTTGTAAAAGTATAATTGTCTCTGATGCGCATACAGGAGAGAGAAAAGACTGATTTCGCAAGATTGGAGAGCAGAGGGCAGCGAGATGAGGGTAGAGAGGGGATGAGGTGGTGGTCGGACGATCCCAAGCCATCTTGGCTCAGGCTCCAAGAGTGCGAAGTCTAAAACTATGCAGGGCTCGCGGCCTGAAGTTAATGAGCCATTACGTTACACATTCTATCCTGATCTGGCGCTTAGTGGTGTGATGGTCGAGATTTTTGACCATCTCTACATCATACCATAGACAGGATGCCGCCGTCGAATACCAAGGCTTTGCCCGCAAAGCAAGTCCAGTTGGCGTCCAAGGAGCAGACGCTGTTCAAAGAGCTGCTTGTGAGTTGTTTATTGTCTGGTGGAGAAAAGACGAAGCTTGATGAGCGCCCTTTTCCAGAGTTTATACGAGACTAGGCAGTACAAGAAGGCTGTCAAGACGGCGGACACGATTTTGAAAAAGGTGCCTACGCATGGAGGTGTGTTGATCTTGTTCTCGTTTCTTTTGTTGGATATTTAACTGGTTTTGGGTTTGGTAGAGACAATGTGCATGAAGGGTCTGGTGTTTACGAATATGGCTGGGAAACGCGAAGAGGGAGTCGAACTCGTACGCAAGGGACTTGCGCTAGGACTCGAGTCGCATATCTGTTGGCATGTATACGGCTTGGTCCTCAAGGGAGAGAAGAATTATGCGCAGGCGCTGGGTGCGTATACCCGAGCGTTAAAGTACGATGTAGTGAGTTTTTCTTCCTTGCTTTTTTGGCGTGGAGAAGAGATGGATTGATACTAGTAATAGGACAACCTTAATATATTGCGAGACGCTGCACAGTTGCAGATGCAACTTCGGCAATACGACCAACTTGTCCAGACCCGACATACCCTTCTCGAACTTCGGCCGACGATGCGACAGAGCTGGGTCGCGTTGGCTGTTGCGTATCAGATTAGCGGAGATCTTGAAAATGCGGACAAGGTGCTTAACAACTACAAGTCGATGGTCAAGGTATGTTCCCCACACTGCTCGATTCATATTTGATGAGATATAGGGGGGCGGTTATAGAATATTCCGGATTATGATCTTGAACATTCCGAGCTTCTGCTCTTTCATCTGAGGATCAAGGAGGGATTGGGAAAGCATGACGAAGTACTCGCGGCCCTGGATGTATATTCGAAACAACGTCAGATTCTGGATAGAACATCAATTGTCGAATATCGAGGTATGGGGCTTTTGCCGTGGACGTTATCGTTTTGTTTATGTTATCATAGCTCGGAATCTTAGCAAAGCGAATCGAAAGCCCGAGGCTGCACATGAATGGACGACGCTCATTGAGCAAAATTACGAGTCGTATGCGTACTATCGGGGCTTGCTTGCCACTCAGGACATCGAACTTGGTGCGTTTGCATTGTTCTTCCACAAGAATGGCAGATCTTATCTTGCGCAAACAGACAAATTGACGCCTGAATCCCGGCCGAACGCACTATCTGCGCTAAAAAAGCTCGTTTCACAATATCCGACTGCCATAGCGCCGAAACGACTATTATTGGACGTTGCGCAGGGTGAAGAGTTCAAGCCGCTGATAGAGCCTTATTTGTGGAACGGTTTAACGCGCGGGATCCCATCGTTATTTGTGGATGTCAAGTCGTTGTACAAGGATGATGAGAAGAGGAGGGCTGTGGAGGAGATTATGGAGGGCTTTTCGAGCAAGCTCAAGGCAGAGGAGAACACCGAAGAGCCAAAACCCAGTGAGTTTGTTGGCAGGGCACATTGCAATTAGTGTTGATTTCCTATGGGTATCTAGCCACCAACGGTACCAATGGCGACGCCACACCCGAACCTCCTACCACCTATCTATGGACCCTTTACTATCTTGGCCAGCACTACTCCTACAGCGGCGATCAACCAAAAGCTCTCGAGCTCCTCGATACTGCCATTGAACACACCCCTACTTTACCAGAACTTTACCTCGCCCGTGGACGTGCGTTGAAACGAGCAGGAGACTTTGTTGGAGCGTTTGCGGCCGTTGAAGCTGCCCGGTTGCTGGATGGCCAAGACCGATGGCTAAACGGCAAGAGTGCCAAGTACGCGATGAGGGTCGGGCGCATGGAAGAAGCGCATGCATTGCTTGGATTGTTTACTAGGGTGAGCATCCCTCCCAGTTTTTGTTTAGCTATGTATGCTTATGTCTAAGCCAGAAAGATGCGCTTAGCCCAGCGGCGGATTTACAAGAGATGCAGTCGTTGGTGTTTTTGATTCAAGAGGGCGATGCGTATAAGCGAGATGGGAAGCTCCCGATGGCGCTCAAACGGTTTAGTGCGGTCGCACAGGTGAGCTTTGAATTTAAATATGCTTTCTTTCTTGGATTTAACGTGGGCTTGGAAAGGTCTTTGACGATATGTGGGACGACCAGTTTGATTTCCATTCGTATTGCATACGAAGATATACTTTGAGCGCTTATTCCGAGTACGTGCAAGGCGGTTCTGCTATTGAAATGGTCAGACTAATGATGTATTGTAGCACTATTGATTGGGAAGATCGTCTTAGAAGTCACCCAGCGTATAGAAAGGCGGCGGTGGAGGCAGCCAAGGTGAACTAGCTTAATCCTACAAGTTGCACGATGCTGATCTATGTATTAGTTATACCTCCGATTACACGACGAGCCTGATCTTGTAGCTGTGTGTACTCCAAGTAAGTTTATGCCCCCTCGTTGGTTTTGGTCTAACTGAAATGTCTCGTTGAAACAGAACTTTCGGCCGAACAGAAAAGGGCAAAGGCAAAGGCGACCAAGGCTGCTTCAAAGGAGCCCAAAAAGCGTTTGTATTGCCATATGTTCAATTTAAATTTTCTCTTATTATCCACACACTTATAGCAGCACCCAATGCCAAGGAAGACGAGATTCAGCCGCCAAAAGACGAAGATCCCGACGGTTTGAAAGCATTTGGCCAG
>JAYRCO010001363.1:0-10243 GCA_037042815.1 Ceratobasidium papillatum | reverse complement strand
TCCTGTTTTGCGTTTCGTCTCCCTTGCCAGTGAGGACTGGTCCTTCGGTTTTACCATGCTCAAGCCAGTCGGAGCCTGCGGCGTCTTTGTTCACATCGACGTGTGTGACTGGTATGACGCCAACTGGGCACTCAATGACGTTCCATGCTACGGTCGATATAGCCAGAGGCGACAAGGACTTAGTCGCTCCGTGTGGAACGCATGGTACCGCTTGGACGGGGCATATAATAACGTCAAGACCGAGCGCCGGAGCTGCGCTTGCCCAGAGGTGGTCTTGAAGATTTTCGTTGGCTTTAACTCGTGCGGCACAGGCTGCCCAGAATTCACGGACGGAGCGAGGGCGCGAGGCGGCAAAGACATGAGCGAATGATTCATCATGGATGAACAGTTTGACTATGAACTGGCTGATTGCTCGGACGAATGCGGGGAGGCGGGGGCCCAGTGTTACTAGGAAGAGAGCTGGTTCCTGGAGAAGTTTTGTGTTAGGCTCGGGTTTGACGTAGAGTTATAGGGGGCGTACTTGTTTGTCTGATTGCAGATTAGACATCATGGTTTCGTATCCGTCTGCGGCTGTGTGTTCTACGAAGATCTTGAGCAGGTCTGCCACTAATTATACCAAGAATGTTAGCCATCTGCAGCTTGAAAAACTTCGAAAAGGCGTACTATCGGGTGGGTCAATCTCCAAGCACTCATGTCCTTTACCCCGAAGCGCGTCTACGGATTCCTGGACTGCCCTCTGGCACGCTGGAGACGCACGTATAAATCGATCTAAATGCATAATGTTATCATCTTATTTTTAGATAATCAGCTGATTGATGCGTACCTGTCTTGAAGTATCCAACGCGCATGGGCTTGTTGAAGTCCAGGTCTGTGCGGTATTTGACCGGTGGGAGGCTAACGGAAGGGGAAGCCGAAGGTAGACCAAAGAATAGTTCGCATGCGCGTTTGACGTCGGCTACGGACCTGTAAATCGAGCATCAAGTTTTAGACGTAGGTTTCGCGTGAAGAGAAAGATGAAGTACCTGGCCATAGGTCCGTAGACCGTGTTTATACCAACAAATCCGGGGACAGTGCCAACAGCCCCCTGTCCACTAAACCTGAGATTCGTAGGCTTCAAGCTATATATACCGCAATACGAAGTGGGGATCCTCAGACTTCCGCCAACGTCTGATCCTAATCCTAGTGCACTGCCGCTGAATCGCAAGACGGCTGCTTCTCCGCCTGAGCTACCTCCACAGCTGTAGGCAGGGTTGAAAGGATTGGTCGTGGCGCCCCAAAGGGGATTGACACATTCGAAGCCCATCATGGTTTGCGGGACGTTTGTTTTTGCTATTATTATGCCTCCCAGTTTGCGCGCTTGAGCCACGAGCTGAGAGGGAGATGTTAGGAGGAGAGATGTGAAAAAGAGAGGGAGGATGTACTTCTGCGTCTTTTGGCGCGGGGTTGTCAACCCAACTAATTTGGGGGTTAGTTAATAGGTAGGGGTAGGGAACAATGGGTACGCACTGAGTGAATCCGATTGTGTTATCATAGTCTTTAATTTTGTCTGTGTACGGGAAGGGTTAGGCTATGAAGTTTGAGAGGGTAGCTGGCTGCTTGCATTGGTCCTGGAAACAAGTATCAGTCAGATGAGTATGACAGATAGTACAAGGGAGTATAATTACTTTGAAAGTCAAGGGAACACCATGGAATCCACCACGTAGTTTGCCAGTCGCTTTGAAGTCGTCATCCAGTCTTCGTGCTTCCTCTAGCGCGTCTTTGAATAAGACTGAACCGCAGGGCGTTAATATGCCAGTTTAGGAAAATACATGAGCGCAACGTGCCTTCAGTCAAGCAATTTGTAGCCTCGTGTGCTTTGATGGCTTGGAGGATGAAAGTCGAGACTGTGTCGGATGCTGTCCATTGGCCTTGCTGGATCCCGTCGACGAGCTCGGCAACTGTCGGGTTTCTTTAGTTTACTAGGTGTGTGAAGGATGAATATGTAGACATACTAGTAGACTTGATTATGCGCTGTTGTTTATCGTCCGAGAGGCCTTTTCGGTCTGCTATCAGTCCGCGACCTTCGTCAATGAGCCGGGCACGTTCATCGTGTTTCTTGGTGATATTTTCTTGAATGGGCATGCTGTAATGGGGGTATCTAAGATATAAGATCTGAAAGAGATTCGAGCTGGCTTAGTTCTTAAAGTGAAGGGTGCACTGGTCAGGCGTGTGGAAGGGCAGGATGAGCGCTCGGTTGATTCCAAGACGTGTTCCAAGATAACACAGCCTCTTTGCTTGCAGACGCTGCACGCGACAATTGGCGCCGCATGTCGTACGCTCGTGCTACTCTGGGCACTGTCACAGCCTTGCTCCTTTTATATTTTTCAGCTTTTCCTAAAGAGAGCCGATAAAGGGCAGAAAAAGCAAGATGAGAGGCGCATGCATGCTACCACGTGTTCGCGTGCAAACTTGCTGTTAATGGCAATTCCCACTTGCGGGACCGCCGAATGATAGAGTCGGGTGGCGATCATTGTTCATTGACTATGAAGACGCCACTCTGGCCACCAAGTAAGATGAACGCCTGATTTTGACTTTTTGAGTGCCTGGGATTCGATGTTCGATTCTCGGCGCTTAGAGATTTGGTTGGCCAAACAACACCAGCGCGAATTGTTCCCGACCACAACACCCCCCTCAAGACACCCCTCGCTCCCTCCCGGTATTTATACATTTCTAATCCATGGCGACTCGGCGCGAGAATGGGGTTGGGAGTATGTTAAGGCGTACTCAACGTAATGAGAATTCCTCACCATACAAGAGAAGGGCCCCAGCGCGTCATTCACCTCCCCCGACGAAGATCCCAAGCTCCTCGTCGTTGTCCTCGTTTCTCTCGCTGTTGTCTGCCCCGTTTCGGCGCAAGTCTTCGTCGTCAGCGCCTCCTGTTCGTAATGAGAGCGAGGCGAGCGACGATGACGCCAGCGATGACGCCAACCACGATGAGGACGAGGAACAGGGGTCACCTGAGCCGGAACAAGCCCCTGAGCTTGGGTTTGGTCCCCCGCCTAGAGGTGCAGCAAGGCAGACTGTCAGCGCGAGAGATCCAGGCGCGGCTTCTACGTTGTCCCAAATGGGCCGCTCGGTATGTTCTTTTGTTCATGAAGCTAAAAAAAATCATCTGACCGTGTTGTTTGCCCAGCTTCAACAGGTTGTTCCACAGCCAAAAGTTCTCCCTGCTTCGACATTCGTACCACCCTCTACCGACTTGGAGCCTGGGATGCTCTCTTCGGCGTCAGCTCCAGCCATTGCACCTCTCGGCCGTCCACGACGCAACGTCCAACCAGCGTTTGCGACCGTCTCGCGTGCTTCCGGTACTAAACGACCTCGACCCAGTTTTCCAGGCGGGATCGGGTCATACGGAGGCTTTGGCTCGACTGCTGAATCAAGTCCTCCACCATTTGGTGCAGGTGGCAACCCCCTCGAGTCGTCTTTTGCTGCTAACCGATCAGCAAACACCAATGCCAACACCAAAGGATTTTCTTTCACGAGCAACAAATATAACAGCGACCCTAAGCCTACCAATGCCTCGGCATCTCGCGTCCTGCATGGCAAGACTAGCTCCGAGGTCCTAGCCGAGTTTTTTGCAGCCAAGGGCAAAGCCCCGCTCACGGCCGAAGAGCGCAAGCGTGTGGCTCAGCTCATTGCTGACTCCGAGACAGAAGACTCCCCCGAAGCAGATCCATACAACGGCGTACCATCTTTCTCGTTCCTCAAGTCCTCGTTCCCTGCGCCAAAGTCCAAGAGCGAGAGCATCTCGCCCTCGAACTCGGTCCTTGGAAATTCGCTTTCGTTTAACTTTTCGACTTCATCTGCTGGAGGGAACACGACTCAGGCGTCTGCATCTGCTCCTGCACTGAATGGGGTAGCCGTTGCCCCTCGTCGCCGTCGGCCGATCAACTATGGTGGATCGAGCAAACGGTCAGCTGCAGTTACGAAAGCAGGGTTTACAGTCCGCGAGCATCAAAAGCTGCTCGAAAAGCAAAAACAACAACAGGCTGCGGCAGAGGAGAACGTGGCACCTGATGCGAGCGTCGTGGGTGATAAACGTGGTGTGCGGGATACAGAGGAAGATGGTGGAGGAAAGAGGAGAAGGATGAACGATGGGTTTGGGTTGAGCGCGCAGCCGAGTATGCCCTCGCCGTTGAGGCAGATGACCAAGATGAATTCGCCGCCCGAGCCGCCAAGGTCTATGAGGAGAGCGATGGCACCGTCGCCTTCCTCTCCGCTCGCTAAGGCTGCTGTTCCCACCCCTCCGACGGCTTCTAAAGCTTCTCCTCCTAGTCCCACAAAAGCCGCTCCTCCAACCCCCGCGACGAACAAGCCTAAACCCCGAAAGAGCATCGTGGCTGATGTGATGCGGGATATGCTGGCCGAGGACAAGCAGCGTGAGAAACAGGAGCAAAAGCAGGAAAAGGACGAGGTGTTTGCGAACCCATACGATGAGCTTGTGCCGTTGCCGGTGGTTATGGTGCCTAAAGTCCGCAAACCGCGACGAGTGAGTTTTTATTCGGTTTTCTTTAGAGGGCAAGAGCTGATGTATGTTGTAGGCGAGTGCGAGGCCTGCGGCGAGGAGTGAGGCGTCTAAGCGCAAGGAGCCAGAGTCTAAGCCTTTGTCGTTGATTGAGAAGATTGAGCAGACGGATGTGCAGGTGAGTCGTACTGATAAGTATCTTTCCATTGTGTCTAACGCGTTATTTTGTTTTAGCCCAAACCCAAAAAAGTTAAAACCGATTCCGAGTCTCCCGCTCCATTCCAACCTCCCACATTCACATTCACCGCACCCTCTCCGAAAGAGACGAAACCCAAAGCTCGTCGTCCAGCACCGATCTTCGAGGAACCCGTTGAAGTAGACGAGAACCAGGAGATTGAAGTCATCGATCTAGACGACGACGAAAACGAGCCCGAGAACGAAAAGAGTAAACCCCAGACTCGACCCGAGTTGAAGATTGACATGCACAACAACAAGGGTACGAATGGTGGAGAGCGAAACGTGATGCTTGGTGTGCCGAGGCAACGGCCGTCGTTTTCTTTGCATTCTCCGGCGAGGCCTAGTCCATTGCGGGAGATGAGCGTACCGATCGAGGATGAGATCGAGGAGATTGAGACGCCTGTTGCGACGAATGGGGGTGGGTTTGGAGGGTTTGGGTCTATGGCTGGGCCGTTTGGTCCAACGGCCACCACTGGGACATTTGGTTCGGCGACTGGAGCTGGGACGTTCGGGTCCACGACTACGGCTAATGGGTTTGGGTCCAACTCGAACGGCTTTGGATCCAACACGAATGGGTTTGGGTCGAGTACTGGCTTCGGCTCTTCGACCAATGGGTTTGGTGGGTTTGGACCCACTACGGCTCCCAGTACGAACAACGGGACGCTTCAGTCGTTTGGGTTCGCCGCACCTCCGCCCGTACCTGCGCCCGTACCAGCACCATCGAGCGGAGTCTTTTCTGCTCCTCTTCCTCCGCCTGCGCCGACGCTGGCTCCTGCGCGGCTACCGACGCCTCTCAAGGATGTGCTCAAGACCCAGTCGCCGTTGTTTACGCCCAAGGAAGAGGAGCCGGTGATGGTCGAGGAGATTATGGAGATTGAGAAGCCCAAGGAGGTTGAGGTGTCCAAGTTCGAGGCTCCCAAGGTTGAAAAACCTGTGGTCCCTGCTCCCGCTCCGGCCCCGATGACAGAGGCTGAAGCCAAGCTCTCAGTGAAGGACCTTCCCGTCTCTTCCCTCCCTGCGTTCACTTTCAGTGCTTCGGTCATTATCCCTGCGACCAAGGTTCCCGAGTCGACCGAGGCTCGTGCTGCGACTCAGATCCCGATTTCGAAGCTCCCGACTTTTTCGTTTGGTTCGACTTTTGCGCCTGCCCCGACCCCTGCGCCGGCATTCAGCTGGGCTGCTGCTGGTATGAAGGCGCCGTCTGCGGCAGGCGATCAGTGGAAGTGCGGTGCTTGTGATTGCACGAGCCCGGCCACTTCTGCAAAGTGTACAGTATGCGAGGCACCAAAGCCCGCCCCTGCTCCTGCGCCAACACCTGCCCCAGCATTCAACTGGGGTGCTGCCGGGATGAAGGCACCATCTACCTCGACCGGTGATCAGTGGGCTTGTGGAACCTGTAGCTGTATGAGCCCGGCTAGTGCGACAAAGTGCACGGTCTGTGAGGCGCCGAAGCCTGGTGCTGCCTCTGCCGCTGCTTCCCCTACTCCGACTCCCTCCCCTGCCCCTTTTCAGGGATTCAACTGGGCTGCGGCTGGAATGGCAGTACCCACTTCGGCGGGTGCATGGACGTGTGGAACATGTGGGCTTCAGAACAAGAACGCGAGCGCGGCCAAGTGTGAGGTTTGCGAGGCCCCTCGGTAGGATTCTATATGGACTTTCTATGTTTCTTCTTTTTCTTCCTTTTGTTTCTATGCTAGTTCTTGCTGTGTTTTGTGCTGCTGTATATAGCGATGCGAATGTGGCTATAGTGTTTGTTTTGTCGCAATTCCCCTTCGGGCAGTTGTGAAGTGATGTGTTACGTTGTAACGCTTTGTTGCGAGTGCTGAAACGTAATAGCAACGCATATATTTAGGAAAGCTTCTCTTTACTAGAAACGCCCTGCCGGGCCGCGCACCTTGCCCTAGATGTGGCTAGCAGCGACGACTAATAGTTGAATTTCTCTTTCGTAGCACAGGTTTTCTTTCTGGCTTAACACCCTTAACTATTCATTATTGAGCCCATTACGCCAGGGGTCCAATTTGAGAGTGCATATACTCGTCTAATTTCTTCAAAAACACCTTCGCTTTCTGCCCGTATCCTCCGTTAGGCGGTAGTTTTGCGTTGTGCATCGAGCGATATGCAAAACTTCCAAAAACGCACGGCTACTTCCTCATAATAATGCATTTTGCAAATACTTTGTAGATTACCACGCAGCTCTTGAGCCATGGCTACCTTTTTTGGACCTACCAACATGTGGCTTTGGCTCGGAATATGTAGCCAAACAAACTGCGTTCGAAGGTCACGCACCCTCCGAGTCCGATTCCCAATCGAACACTCGAGCGCTCTCCAATTCTATCTATCCAAATTATTTCGACGAGCCCAATCGCTTCGACGCGTTCGCTGAGCGTCAACTGAGCGTAGCAAGATTGTGTGATGAAGTTATCTTTGGGAAGCGTCACGCTTGATCATCGCCGGGGAATTATTGGGCCACGATCAGTCGCGAGATCCAAAATTGAAGGACAATGGACAAGAATCAAACACGAGCATACGGGGATGAAACATGTTCACGATGCTGACGAATTATCGGGGGAAGGTTGACCTTGGAGCAAGGTGATCTTCTACTTGATAGGGTGTAGTGAATAAGCGCCTAAGGGAAGGGACGGAAATCTAGCGGGTATAGTATGACGACAATACCTCGATGCAGCAAACTTGTAGCCATCATCATCGACCATGAAGGGAAAGCGACAAGAAATATACAGTCTCGCGGTAAGTGAATTACGAGGTCGGGATTCAATATTGCAAGGCTAATTCACGTGCATTCCCAATCTTTCAGATGCCAAGTGAGGGCCGGCGAGTGCCAAATCGGTCTTATGGGGTGGCTGTTTTAATAGTTGTGGCCCTCCTGTTGACTCTCGGGCTTTGGCAAGTTCCATACCTCAGGAGAGCTGAATACCCAGATCTGTACGAGGCATCGATTATTGAACTTCAGACTGGGTTGGATGGGGGCTTATTTACTAGTGTGGACCTCGTCAAGGTGCGTTTTAGCTCGTAAGCTGACCGTCTTATTTTAACAAACCTACGCAGGCCTACCTCGCTCGTATTGAAGAAGTCAACCTGAAAGGGCCGGCTTTACGAGCCGTGATTGAAACAAATCCGTTGGCCCTCGAGCAGGCGGCTATGTTGGATGCAGAGCGGAAACGATACGGAAAGCGGTCACTGTTACATGGGATACCGATTCTGCTCAAAGACGTTATTGGAACCATACCAGAGGAAGGTCAGCAATTCGCTCTCTGTTGAGTCTTTATAGGGTTGATACATGTTGACTCGCCTAGGTATGAATACGACTGCTGGATCGTACGCCTTGTTGGGGTCTGTTGTACCAGGCGATGCCACTGTGGCGGCGAAACTTAGAAAGGCTGGAGCCATTCTGTTGGGAAAGTCAAACATGGTAAGCTAGTTTTATTTCCCTAACTCATGTTTCTCTTACATTGGATACACATAGTCTGAGTGGTCTGGCGCTCGCGCTAAACTTGCTGCTGGCTGGTCTGCTCGTGGTGGCCAGGCGACTAATCCGTACTACCCTGGCGGAGACCCAGGCGGCTCTTCGTCTGGTAGTGCGACAGCTATTGCCATTGGATTGGCTGCAGCCTCTTTGGGGGGAGAGACGCACGGAAGCATCGTTTGGCCCGCTAGCTACAATAATCTCGTCGGTATCAAACCAACGGTTGGACTGACATCGAGAGCAGGGGGTAAGACGCTTCGTCTCGTTCTGATTGCTCAATTGAAATTATTTGTACGTATAGCCATTCCGATTATTTCACATTGGGATACAATCGGTCCAATAACTAGGAGTGTGGCGGATGGTGCGGCAATCCTCAATGTCATTGCTGGAAGGGACGACAAGGATAACTACACGTGGGCTGCACCAGCTCCGATTCCTGACTACACCCAGTATTTGAACGCCAATTCGATCAAGGGGAAGAGGTTCGGAGTACCCCGGATGGGATTTCTGAATGACACATTGTCTGGATACCACCCTGCTATCAACTTGGCGTTTGAAACTGCCCTCGAGACAATCCGTTCATTGGGAGGAGTAATCGTCGATCCAGCAGATTTGCCCAGTGCGTATGAGCTAATGGAGAAAAAGTGGGAGTATGCGGTCGTAAATGTCGATATGAAGGTATGCTTAGACTTGAATGGATGTGGCTACCGGTTTTTTAAAACTACACGGCAGGTTCAACTCAACAAATATTTCAACCGCTTGAAATCTACTCCTAATGGTGTGCGTAACTTAGCTAAAGTGATCGAATACAACGATATGCACAAGGAGTTGGAGAAGCCCGAAGGATATGAAACCCAAACTATGTGGGCGTTGGACTGTCAAAACGCAGGTGTATGCTAACTTACCTTGACTGCAGTCTCATCACAGCGCAATCTACAGAGGGATATAACTCTGAGTATTACACAGCCCGACGTATTAACTATGACATGGCACGCACGAGGGGCATTGATGCTGCGCTCAAAACCTACCACCTTGACGCTCTGATTCTTCCTAGCAACGGTGCGTGCCCTATAAGTTGATTCTGTGATATAACTTACACTTTTAAAAGGGCGGGCTGTTACTCCGGCTGCCTTTGCAGGGTACCCAGTCATCACAGGTAAGAGTTGATAGTTTGATTTGGCACTAGTGTGCAACGCCAATACCATTTTTCTAGTCCCTTTGGGGTTTCATCCTGAAGATACAAACGTAATTCCGAAAAGTGCTGGGCCAAACACAGTGTTCCCCGCTCCGGTACGTTGATACTTATATGTCTGAGATTCATTTCTTGAATAGGTTTAATTAGGGGATCCCATTTGGTCTGGCATTCTTCGGCCCGGCGTATAGCGAGCCGAGTTTAATCGGCTTTGCTTATGCCTATGAGCAAAAGACCCACACTCGGCTTCAGCGACGTGTATATCCGGCAGCCATACCTAGAACACAGCTGAAAGATGTACAACTTAGCTAAGCTACCGAATAAGAAAAATACTAAGATGGGCTGCATACTGAAGCATATTAGCACTATCAACTGTTACACCTTGTATAGAAGCTATTAGCTTGGCTTCGTATTGTGTCAAAACTATGGAATTCATTACCTGATGTTTCTTGATCTTTGATTATTGGTCGTTGATGAAGCACAGAAGGGATTGCGCTGGAACCATGACACTCTCGGCAAGCGTCAAATATCTTACATTATTAGGATGTCCTGCTAAATGCTTGTTAAAACCCAGCACTCATAGCAAGCAAACATATCAGCTCCAGCCAGTTCTTTCAAGTACATAGCTCGTGAAAAGTACCATGCGCCGATCTACTCTCACGCGGATAAACCACGTCAGCCATAGTCACTGTCATGAGGATCCAGGGTAGAACTTAAGTTTGTACCTTCTCCTCTCGTGTTAACTCCTTCTGTGCTCGACATTGCTGTATATATATATAATGACGCGAACGTGAAAAGTCTACTCCATCGGTTGTGTTACGTTGTAACA
>JAYRCO010001362.1:0-10244 GCA_037042815.1 Ceratobasidium papillatum | reverse complement strand
CGCGTGTTATCTCGTGTGCTCGACGCAGAGAACTGCTTACTCGCTGGACTGGACTGCCTCGGTTCAGGCTTGGCTGGAGTGGAAAGGATAGGAAGCCATGTGGCCAGGACCACGTCGCCCTGTGATCGAGTGATCCACCACATTACCACTTGTTCCCGTTGCGAACGAATGCACACCGGCCCCCTACTGCGACCCGAACTGATCGTACGGCTCCCCTCTAGGTAAAGAGACAAGAAGCGTGTTTCATTCGTCTCCGACTTGAAGAAGGACTGGACTTGAACGAGCAGTGTAAACAATTGGTGGATGCGCAGTCGGGCTCGTGGGATGTGGATGTGGTTGTGCTGATAGCTGGAGCGGGATCAGGTCCTGGTGCGACTTTACTCTACCTATGGAGGCGGCTGCAGCTAACTCTATGCCAAAGATGTCCCTTTCCTCGTTAGACGATTTGGGACGATTGGGACGGAGACGTACTTGTGGTTGAAGTCGCTTGCCGCAACTACGCAGGATACAGTTCGAACTTCACAGTGACTCGTTATTTGCAGTGCCCCGCCGACGTCGGCCAATTCTACTTGAGACTACAGCAGGATTTCTACAACGCCATCGCTCGCCTTCGGCATTGAACATGTCCTGCACCCGTATATGTATCGAAGCATCATCCCCTCCACGCATGGCCTTGCAACCAACCCTACCTACTTAGGCTCAGCGGAGGTCACGATTAGATGACTTTACGACCACTCGTACAGTTACGGTACTGTGAAGGCGTAGAAGTAGATACAAATGGCCAAATCATGGAATCTTACCAGAGCTGAGATGCTTGGAGAGCGTCCTGGAGCAAGACGACGAGGGTAGCGGTGATCAGGGGGGAAGCAGTGGCCAGAGAGGTTGAGGTCCTAATGGGTGCGTAACAGAATATCTGAGACATAGAGCATATATATCATGCAGGAGGCGGCGATAAAAGGAATGGCGGAGTCATAGATGGGAATAGTCGGACCACAAAGGGGGGCGGGACGACTTACCAGCGAGGAGGTGGTGGGGCTGGTCAGACTACGAAGGATGGCAACCTCGTCTAACTAGCGAACAGGCCATACGATCCGAGCAAGAAGGGTTCTATTAGGTTACGGTTTATTTATCATCGACAGGCATCGGTACGCATGTCTTATATCTAAGTATCTGCTCTTCGTCATTAGTTTTCTAGTGAGGAACATCGAGTCGGCTGTGCATCGACGTGGAGGCCAGGTTGGCCCACCTCACGCACATACGACAGCTCCTTGCCCGGGCGAGGCAAACTATGCTCGTGCTTGTTTTCCATATTTACATGTTCTAGTTCAAAGTATGGATTCTGCTCAAAAGTCCTATCGGCCCTGCGACGCTCGACACCGAGTAGTCACTTTCCAAACGACCACGTCGAAGACAGAAGGTCAAGCGAACAAGCTACCGTTCAGTACGATCAAGCCCGCGGCGGACTATGTCGTAGATTGCAGATCTGTATTAAAGCATTTCTACATACTTGAAAATAATAGAATGCCTTTTATATGAATTGAAAACTGCAGAGATGAGCTGCTGGCGGTCTGGGCGAAGCAAGCGAAGTGGGATGGGGCGGGGGCCGATGGAGCCTTAAGACAAATTCGCCATTAAAGATAAACTCGCCATAGCGCGCTGACAAGGATGCTCGTATTGGATAGTGCGAACGTTGATGATGGTGAGCTAGCTGCAGTTGAGGTGTCGAAGTCCTGGCCATTGTATATGGCGACTCGGGTCTGTGAGATGATCAACAATGTCTGAGAAGATACTTCAGCGGGATCTGGCTGGAGCTGCTTTGCGCTTTCGGTCACAAGTCTATGTGTAGATATTAAACATTGGCGGTCTTTTCTTTTCTTTCATAGTCAATGGTCTAGCACTCACACAGTGATAATTGCCCAGAACAGCGCTGCCTATGACGATTGAACCAGAGACTATGTTAAGTGATGACGGCGAAACTGAAAGGAAACATACAAAAACTGCAAGGAGACACCGTGATGCAAGCAAAATGCTGTCTTCTCGGTCTAGGTTGATAAATACGGTAGTGGTGGGTTGGGAGCCAATCGTACGTCGAGATATGTTTACTCGTGTTTACACGCAATTGTTTTTCCGGTAGCTACTCAGAACTCAAACACGGCTGTCGCAGCGCATGTAGTTAGTTATCTCTGACAGACATTTGGGCTACGATGAGAAGCGCATGATAATCACAAGAAAAAAACACTCAGCCACTCACGAGCAAAACGCATAGCCGTGGCAAGGTCGCACAGCGGGAACTGAACCTATGTGCACTTAATCCAGGTGGATCAACAGCATAGCAATAGCCATGCGCTTTGCAACTTCACCAATGCGGAGGTATTTGCCGTATATCTTGATGGATGAACTCATGGTTTGAGGAACTAGAAGCTTGAATGCATTCTGTTGGCGCAGAACCTTGGTTGTGATGATATACTGTGGTCGTTTACTCTTTCAGCTTGCTCGACTCCTTGTATCAGCACAAAGGCACGAATGAATAAATAGAAAAAAATTTATAACAACATGTCATAAATATGTGCCAATATAATGATCTAGACGAATAATACGTTTTTGGCGTTGAGTTGAAACTGAAAGCAGATTACTCCGTTACGCTCAACTCAGCGCACGAATACCGACAGCCATGTCACATTCAATCTAGGCAAACTAGAAGAAATGTATAAGACTAACACTGTGCAAGTAGTGATCTCTACACCGACGGAGCTCCTGTCGAGGCCAACCGAACACTGAGACTCCCAATCAACTTTCCAACCTCTACCGTCACCATTTTCGCACCTGGGTCGTACTTGCACACCGAATGGTCTAATTTCTTCCCATTCACGTACAACGCACGCGGCGCCTCTCCTACTCCTAGGACCCGGGCGCTCCTTACCTTTGCATTCGTCTTGTGGCTTTGAGCTGCTTGTTCTTGTAGCTCATCGACAGACACGTGCTTGTATTTGGCTCAACCAACACTCTATCATCAAGATACAGCCGCCCGCTCGCCTTTCCGCTCGCGTAACTGCCTGATTGGGGGTGATATAATAGGAGGGCAATCAAGCATCAAAATGACTTATGGCAGCCGAACATAACTTGTCGATTGGATAACTTCGGTCGACCCTTGCACAGAATGTGCACGCTCTCGCGTGATGCATGCCATGGCAAAACTCTCACATGAGAAGCTTTGAGCATACCAAGAGATTGAACATCGTACTCGATTTCACTTTTCCGAGGGGAACAGGGGGACAGGTTCTAGGATACAGGTAAGCAGAAAGACATCAGGAACTTTGCTCGAGAATCTAAAGTCGTCTGAGCTTTGCTCACTAAACGAGCAAGCTGGATACCCCCCCCCCTCCTCCCCTCACGCGTTATACGCATACACGCAGCATCTACCCCTGTCAATTAAGCACCAGTATCCCCCCCGGTTGACCTGATCTGACAGATTCGCTCTTGCTTCAAGTTACACCGTCTACTTTGGCTCTCGTTATCTGTGCTGGGAATCAGCCTGTTGTCTGTTTACCGAGCGTCCTGGTGCTTTTGAGTCTGGTTGTGGTGTTTGAGGGATACATATAAGCCGTGAAGGAAACTGTTGGTCGAATGAGATGCTTACCAAGATCACGTTTATCTATCGAGCTGCTTTCTCGGTACCGCTCCATCTCTCCAACGATACACAAATCCTCAGTACTCGAGATTCGCATATCGCATCAGCATCGTTTGACCCGTCGAGAATATCGACGACTCTTGCTGTATCTTCTGTCAAAGTCCTTCTTTAGAATGCGAGTCCGACTTGTATGGCAAGTATCTTTGGAACTGAGATCTTCGAGTTCAGGTTTAAGCCCAGCATCAATAACATGGACGATTATGAACGCCGCCTATTCTTGGCCGAGTGTTCTATGTAGGTGGTTCGTGGCAAGGATAGTTTACAGTACGTTGATCCTTTTTCAAACAAGTATCACCAATACCAAGTGGCTTAGTTTGCGAGGTAACCAAAGTTTAGCAGGACGAGACATCAATAAGCCATAGATACGCGAGCGAGCGACTAGATGAGGCGAATGTCCGACGAGATCGAGTCGGGTACCGTCCTTAGCGGTCAGGAACTCGGCTATGCAAGGTCTTAGCGATCCCCATGAGTGACGGGTATTCCAAAATTTACTAAGCACTAGTTGAGTAGCTAGATACGATAACGATACTGTCGTTGAGCGCGTGTAGTCTGGATAAAGTCCAGTTCTCATGATCGTTAAGTGCAACCGTGACCGTTACACAGTCGGCATCCGATGACATAAGCATGACACAACGGCTGCTGCTCGCGGCCACAGACGCACATCCTCGATACAACGACCAACGCTGTAGCCACTCCTGCACCGTTTGACGATTCCGGTGCCGACGAAGGACTGATTGAAGCTGCCCTCGCCGACTCTGCTATTTGACCTATCTGATACTGCTCCACACTGAGAACGCAACAACCGAAATTGGCGACTGGAGGATAGGCAGAAGATATTGCGGGTGTGTTTGGTGGGCCGGACGATGACGGTCAGATGCGTTTGCGGTTGTAGGGAAGAAAGAGAAGAACTCCCGGCTGGGTGACTATGCGAACCTGGGATGGTGCAACGACGATGTGAAGGACTCGTTTGTATGGGGAGCCGACAGAGATCTGCGTTCCTCTTGCTATCACATGTGAGTATCGACACTGTCCGGTCGTCGTTTCATTCAGTCAAGGCCCCAGTGGTCTCGCGTGGACATGATTGTGCTGACGCCGAGTCAAACCTGTAGCCATATCCAGCTCGACGCAAAGATGTATACGTCGAACGGCTATGCCCATTTCTGTACGCTCCGGCTCAGACCCATGACAGTACACCTCTCATCTGTTCGACGAGCGTGTACCCGCCGCCGCCGCCGACCAACACATATGCATCTACGAACCCTGCTTTCCTCCGACGAATGCGTGTGCACCGTCAAAGACCAGTATCTGGCCGTCTTGGTCCGACTCACATCTTCGTTTGACAAATAACTACGCACCTTCAACCATAGGCATCCCATTTCGATAC
Source organism: Ceratobasidium papillatum (assembly GCA_037042815.1). Lineage (NCBI taxonomy): Eukaryota > Fungi > Basidiomycota > Agaricomycetes > Cantharellales > Ceratobasidiaceae > Ceratobasidium > Ceratobasidium papillatum. Next base: position 5,172 of record JAYRCO010001362.1, on the reverse strand, counting down.
CAAATACCTATGCGCCCCCGACGCCAAGTGTTTTTTCGCCACCAGTGCTCGGCAACAAGCACGTAGTCGACAAAACAATATGCCATTCGCTACATCTGGCCTCGTACACGTCCTGACCTGCACCCTCGTGGGTCTACCGTCTCGCACGTCATTTGGACTTGGCGAATGCGTACGATTCGCCGATCCGTGCTGGCCCTGACGGATGATTGATAGTTCAGCGAGCTTGGTCCTGGCTAATATTGGCCCTGCGTCGTTAGCATGTCCCTCTAGTCAGGCCATTGTCGTCGCGTGGGAAGTTGCTTCAGCCAGTCAACGAAGAGTTGGCTCATCGAACGCCTCCTCCTCTTCTGGCATGCCTTTCCCCGGTAGGAACCAATAGCAATCTCAGTGGGGCGTGTTACCTGGCGCGCTTTGAACTTTGAGATCTGGCGAGTCGCTTGGACTGGATCGACTTGGTTCACGTTAGGCTGGAGCGAAAAGGACAGGAGCCTTTGTCCGAGGCCGCGTCGCCCTGTGATTCGGTGATTGACTCGACCACCGTTCGTACCCGCTACGGATAAATGCGCGTCTTCTCCCTGCTGCACCCCCAAACCAGCCATATGGCGCGCCTGGTAAAAGGACTGGAAACGCGTTTCTTTCGCCTCTACTTCGACGACATCCTAGGCTTGGGTGATCAGCGTAAACATCTGGTGGATGCACAATCGGGATCGTGGGATGTGAATACGGTTACACTGATAGCTGAGGTGGGGACCAGGTCGCTGTACGTCTTTACCCTATGGATGGAGCAGGTTGCAGGATACAACGATATCCCTTTTCGCATTGGATGAGCCGGGGTGATTGGGACGGAAACATGTTTGTGGTTGCTTACTGCGACTGCCCAGGATACAACGCGAACTTTACATGAACGAGTCATTTGCAGCACCTCGCCAATGTCGGCGAATCCGCCTCAGGCTATGACACGATTTCCAAATAGAATCGCTCGCCTTCGGTATCTGAACATATCCTGTGTCTATATACCGAAACATCACTCCCTCGACGCATGGCCTTCCGACCAATCCGACTGGTTTGGGCTCAGTGCTGATCGTGTGCAGAGGTTTATACGACAACTCGCACGGTTACAGCATCATGGAGGCGCGGATGTACATCCGAACAACCAAATCCTGGAATCTTGCCGGACTTGATATACTTGGAGAGCGTACTAGGGGAGACGGAGAGGGCAGCGATCATCATGGAGGAGCGGTGGTCAGAGAAGATGAAACGTTAATTGGTACGCAACAGGACATCTGACCAGCGAGAGCATATCGTGGTCGAGGTGTAGGTAGAAGGGACGGCAGAGGCATTGTTGGAGCTAGTCAGGTTGCGAAGGAAGGTAAGACGACTTACCAACGAGGAGGTGATGGGGCTGGTCGGACTACAAAGGGCAGCAACCTCATCTAATTGGCGAACAACCGGTGCGACTCGGGCGAGAAAGGTTGGGCTGGGTTCAGGTTATGGTCGCTGTGCATCGGTACGCTTGTCTTGTATCTATTCGCTTTTCGCCATTGGTTTTCTGGTCACGAATATCGAGCCGGCTATGGATCGACGCAAAGGCCAGGTTGACCGACCTCACACGTATATGGCAGCTCCTTGCTCGGGTGAGGTAAGCTACGCTCATGCTCGTTTTAGACACGGATGTTTTCTAGGTCGAAATATGGACCCCACCCAAAAGCCCTATTGACCCTGCAACTATTGCCCACCACTCTCACTTCCGCTTTCTCCAATTATGGCAGGAAAGGCCACAAATCGATACTCAAAATCGAGCGTCCACTCTCCAAACGCTCACGACGAAGACAGAGGGTAAAGTGAAAAAACTACGGTTCAGCACGACTGTACCTGCAGCCGGCAATCTCATAGATTGAGCATCTGTATATATCCAAGAATAATAGAATGTCTTTTACATGAATCGAAAGCTGCAGAGATAAACTGCTGGTGGTGTCGGCGAGGCGAGGTGGGATGAGGACCGATGGAACCTCGATTCAAGTTTGTCAACGAAAATGGATCCACCAGCATAATATAAGAAAGCTGATAAGATAAATTCAGAATAGACAACCAATATGTACACAGAAGAAAACGCCAGGCTGAGAGTCTCGATATCAGCAGCAACCAACCAAACCCTCCCATACACGAGCGACATGCGCGGCGACGCCCTATTTGTACCGATGCTGCATATCAGCCAGCATCATCATAGACATCCCAAGCGGGGGACGTGTGTCTTCGCCGTTCGCTTTCTCAACCGACATCCCGCCGTATCGTCCTCTGCAGCATCAGCAGAAAGCAAAACAGGGTTATCACGCCCATCACGTGGGTGTCCCGAAGGACAGCGCTTACCTGCGAGGACGGGGCGGGATAAGGTATCCTCATGCCCGAATCTACCACTCCAAACCACAAAGACCCTCGCCGAGGCGGACAAGGATCATCCGGACGTCGATTCCAGGAGCGATACAGCGGTGAGGGAGCGATCGAGATAGGCGAGCGAGCGACAAGATCGAGTCGGGTGCCATACCCAGTGTTGAAACGGCCAAGTCGGTTGGGCACTGTTCCGACTATTCTTGTGCAGGACGCGACACTTCCGAGTCTGTCGAGTGCAAGCCATGTGTCTGGGTGTAGATATGACGCGGATGTCGAGCGTGTGTGACCCAGGCACGTCTGAAGAAGCGCAGTGATCGTGGAGTGTAATAAACGTAGAATTCGATTGATTTTGAATGCATGATAAATATGAGGCGTGGGAAAGTGGCGTGTGATGTGGCAAATGAGCGACCTGCATCTGCCCACCATGAGTACACTGAAACGACGTCCGACGCGACACGCTGCCTGGAAATGCTTGTATAGACGACCAGATCTATGGCGCTAGGATTACTACGAGCAACCTATTTGATGTTACTACACACCTAGGACACGAACAAAAATCGACCACGGACAGACAGACAAGGAGAGGATATCGCTGGTGTGTCTGGCTCGTCAGATGCTCATCTGCGCATGTAGGGAAGGAGGAGACCCGTACTGTGGTGGAGGACTATGCGAGACAGGGATGGCACGGCGACAATAGCAAGTTTGATTTGTACGCGGACCTAGCAAGGAGTTATGTCCTTCCTGCTACAGGTAAGTTTGGGGATATGTCCAGCCGCAGACTCCCCGGTCTCGCTCTCTGTTACTTTCGTTCTATGTGATCGTGCTAATGCCAAGTCAAAGCTGTAGCCACGCCACGCACAACGCAGATGACGAGCTATGCGACGAGTGTTTATGTTCCACCTCCAACAACTCGATCTCCCGTACGCTCCGACTCAGACCTACAGCAGCTACCCTTCTCAGACGAAAGCGTATCCACTACCGACACAAGCCGTGCATATGCCTCCAAATACCTATGCACATCTGACGAACGCACGCTCATGGGCAACGTAAACGTGTTGCAAGCACTCTGGAACGAGATGAGGCGTGAAGCGTGGTCCCGGAAGGAGGAGCAATATGCGAAACCGAGGCTCCAATCAGCATGGTGCGCGAAGCTGGAGAATACTACGGCCAAGGTCTGGGTCACACAAGCGACGGAGATACGCCTAAGAGGGACTGCTCGGATCTTAGTGGGCTTGAGAGTATCCCACTGGCGAGACGGTCTGAGCCGGACAAGAAGGGGTCCCCTGGGTGGAGGTGCATAAGTATATGTACGCATACTTCTTTTCGCCGCTAAGTGTCGATACTCATGTGTGAGTTTCAGGGACAACGACATAGCTGGAAACTGGTCAATGCGTGTCTCGAGTCAGGATGTTGCCGTGCGTGATAGTCGTTTGCTCAAGTTCTGTCGTCGGTTCATCCAAGTGGCCGTACCCTAGACTGCGCTCGACAATCCTAGCAACCTTGTGCCTGTTCCCACCACGATCACTTCCGCTGCATCTGACCTGTGTATTGTACGTTCAAATATCGATTGCTTGTGATATAGTCAAGGTTAATAGGCCGATTGGGCATGGTATTCGGTCAATAAAAAGTACAATCGGAGGGTGACTGGCTTTGTCAGACAAGGTTGTGTGAAATCAAGCAGCACATATAAGACTGAGCAAGCGTACTATCCTAGGCGTGATACATAAAGAGGTGTGATCACATAGGTCAATCTATCTACATAGCAATCGTAGACTATTGCGTGAAATGGAACCGGGTACATGTGGTCTCACAAAGAGTTACTCAGCAGCATCTATAACAGAAACGAACTTGCTCACCAGCTCCTGGATGATTTCCAGCCACTTCCGCCCATCTTGTTGTAGCTCCGTTGTGTACGGGGATGTATCTTTCACACGATGTTCAGAGGTGACCTGCATCCAGTCTAGAATACCGCTCTCAACCACCACCTGAGCGGTAGACTTGTGACCACTCATCTCTGCGAGTAGAGGGTACCACACGTCTGCAAGTCCCGTCTCGAGCACGTTCCTGGGAGTTGCCGGTAGATTCGGCACCTTTTCTTTCAGCAGCACAAACGCTTCGGTCTGAAGTACCTCAGCAAGAATCGTCGCCGGCTCTCCTTCCGGCTGCTGTTCAGCTTCCCACATCAGCCGCTCGGTCATTTTCCAGAGATAGAGCATTGCGTAGGGGGCGATGTAGACGTCTTCTGTGCCGAAGGAGAGGTGGAGCAGTCTGCTCATGAGGGTAGGCTCTGCCAGCTCTGCAAACCTGAAACTATAGCCCTCGCGGTACACTTGATCAAGATATCTGGCATTTCTACCAAGGTTTAAGACCTTCAAGCAGGTTTTTCGAAGTTGGGTGTGTGGCACAGTGCAGAACAGCTGTAGCCCATCTTCAAAATCCTCCCCCTCAACTGACGGCAGACCAGCGGCAGAGAAAGAGCGCAGAAGCTGAGGAAATATGATGTTAACCATGGAGGTCTCCGTCTTTTCTTCTACCTCCATCTGTATGCGCTGTAGTACCATATGGCCAATCGGCAGCTCAAGATCCGGTATAGCAGGGACTGTGTACATCTTCTCGGGTGTTACCTCGTCCAAGTGCTTGACTTGAGATAGTACGCTGATGATGCTGAACAGATCAACGAGGCTGAAGCTGTCTGCTACTGACTTGCGCAGCAGTCCTCGCAGGCCAAACACGATGAGAGACATCGAGTCCACATATCTTCGGGTCTTGTAGTAGTTATACACC
>JAYRCO010001361.1:0-10244 GCA_037042815.1 Ceratobasidium papillatum | reverse complement strand
ACGCCTGGGCATCCAGTTCTTCCTCTGCAAAATAGAGAGGCTCGACCACTACACCTGGACCCAGTGGAGCGTAAACTCCTTTCATAGTGTTCAGTGACGCTGGTGATACATATACGCGAACTGAGGGCGGGGCAACGGTGGGGTCGGTGCAGAGGGCGATGTGTGCCGCTTCGCACGGCGTACGTGTGGTAGTGGAACCTTCCCCGTAGTGAAGAACGAGGCCCGAAAGTGGTTTCTGAGTTTGGCCGAGACGCGAATCCGGAGACAACAGCATATTTTCTAGGAGTACGCCCACAGTGTGACTCTAGGTCGAACCAGTCAACTCGCAGGCATAACCTTGGGGATGTAAACACTAACCTTTCCGGAGCCTTGCACGCCGCAGACAACAGCAGACATTGGGGCATTCTGTGTAATACATTAGGGTTGTATTAATATTCATTGCTAGGCAAAGCGCTTACTGTGTTGATGTATATCCGAGGATCTCGAAATCGTTCGGCACGAGATTTAGAGCTTTGGGAATAAAACATGAGTTGCTTTTGGAGGTGACGTCTCAGCACAACTCACTATACGGCCACAACCTGCCCAAGTAGCCCATACTGTTTAATATGTTCACCAACTCCCATATCTAGAGCCTCTCGGGTGACAAGAGGTGCAGTCTTCAATTCATGATCGTCGCTACTGGAAGGTTGGCTTGGCCCTCCAATGTCGAGTAGCGAGAATTCCTAGTACCGTTGTAGTTAGAGGAATAATTTGCATCGAAATGAGAGCTTACCGCTTCAAAGTTATCAACAGGACCCTTTGCAGCCGTCGTAAACGATGTTATTGAGCTCGAGCGCTCGAGCTTGGGGGTCTTAGGGAGTGCCTTCTCGTCGATCACTATGCTGTCGCGGAGAACGGATCGTGGACGAGCGGATCCCATCAATGTCTCGTCGCTATCGTTCCCCGACAGAGTTCGACCTGGTACATGAACATGTGGCGAGAACGACACGCTCAAGCGATGACGTAGAGTTGGTTTAGGAGAAACTCGGCCACCGTTGCTCAAGGTTCGCTGTCTCTTGAGGGATGATACTAGCGGCGAGTTGATCGCTACTGGAAGCGATTTGCATGCAACACAACTATTAGGCATGTAGATAGAACCCGTAAGTACGGAGAAACCATGGATGATAGAAGAAGACGTACAGCGTAGGGTCGTCGAAGACCTCAGCTTTGATTGTAGGCACACCGTCTTGCCCCTCACCAAATTCCTAGTTCATATGTTGAGTAAGGGACCATATAGAGGAAGCCAGGAGAACGTACAAGGATATCATGGGATTGTAGGTTGAATCTTTCTGATTTTTCTCCCTTGCTGGACAGGCGGTTCCCATTGATCCATGTACCATTGGACGAGCGCGTGTCTCGCATCAAGATCTACCAAGCGTAAGTTGTTTTTCCAACACGGCGCCTAACAGCGTACCTTCCCGTCTTGACCCGCCCAGACTAACGCATGGTTCCTGCTCATCCACTGGCAAGCAAAAAGTCCATTTGTACCATCTTCAGAATCACCAGCTTGGGCTCTTCCGATGACGACGCGGTTTCCCACAGGTAGTGGGATTGTTTTCGGATAGAACGCCCCCGAGCCGGTAAGTGGGTGAAGGTGCAACGACGCTAGTGGCCGCGGTGTACCATTGATGGGAACAGGAGATGTGACACGAGGAAGTGCAGCGCCGTCCATAGATGCTGGTCTCTTGGTGAAGGCTTCGTCTATACTCATCACCCCAGGGTGGCGGGAGAGACCAGTGGCTACTGCCTCGGAGTCACGTGTACAAAGGTAAACACTTGCTCGGACCCTGATTGGCAGATGTTTACTTAGAACGTCCTATTTTTGCCTTTTGACGCATCCACGATCACGCGTCTAGGATTAAGTCGAGGCTGCGAACACAGCCATACTTCCGGTCCACGCTTAGCTTGGGCTATATAAAAAGTGCTCGAGCAGCCTGTGTTCCTCAACTTTCTAGTCTCTTTCCTATCCTTCCTTCATACCCTTTTTGCGTGCAAGTCATGCGAATACTTTCCAGCTTTACTCTTCTCGCGCTTGCTGCTCCCGGTCTCTGCCAAGTCGCTCTACCATCTTCGCCTATTCTACCTCCACCAGCGGCATCTGGCGCAGTCTCTTCGCCTTCAACCAAACCAAACGCACAATGGTCCACCCTCCTAGGCAATCTCATCTATTTCTATGAGGCTCAAAGGAGTGGCAAACTACCCTCTACAAACCGTGTTAGCTGGCGCAACAGCTCTGCTTTGAACGACGGAAGCGACATAGGAAAAGATCTTACAGGAGGGTATTACGATGCTGGTGGTACGTTCTTCGTCGGCTCCACGAGACGTTGCGACATTGATACTCATCTTCTCGCTTGGAGATTATATCAAATGCACATATCCCTTGGTGAGCAACAACGTTAGCGTGTTTGTAACGTAAGGTTGACACCGATGCCGTCAGTCCTTTGTGCTTACCAGTGTGTGCTGGGGGGCAATTGAGTTCGGGTCTGGTATGTGACAAATAACGTGCATGTATCGACCGATCTTACTTTCAACCCAGGGTATGACAACGCAAACCAGACGGCGTACCTAGACGACATGTTGCGTTGGGGACTTGATTGGCTCATTCGTGCCCATCCTGAGGAAGGTAGCCTTGTGGTGCAAGTTGGCAATGGTGTGTTTCTGGTTGACCTGTGTGGCTTCTTCAAGGCTTACAACATATTCTAATTATAGGTGATCGTGAGTCAAATGAACTAACCCCCTGTACCGAACTCTTATACATGAAAAAATCATTTCAGTTGATAATAATTATTGGGGAAACGACCAAGGCATCCCAACACCTCGGCCGTCGTATCTTATCAACAGCACGCAGTAAGTTGGACTATCATTGAACCTATGAGGAGTAACGAATCTATTTTTATAGCCCCGGGACAGATGCAGCTGCTTCAGCCTCTGCTGCTTTTTCTGCTTGCTCCATTCTCTATTCAGGTTCCCGCACAACTTTTGCCAACTCAGCTCCTGCTTCCCTATCTGACGCCAACTATGCTTCTACTCTACAAACTCACGCAACACAGCTCTATAGTCTGGCAGCCAACTCTCCGTTTGCGACTTTCACCTCCAGTGTACCTGCAGTTAACGACGTTTATCCGTCTTCAGGGTACCAGGACGAGCTGGTTCTTGGAGCTCTCATGCTTGGTGCTGCGACAAACTCGAGTTCTCATATTTCTCAGGCCATAAGTTGGTATCAGAGTGCCAGCCTGGCTGGCGCGGACAATGTTTTCAACTGGGATTCTAAAGGCCCTGGTCTGGCGGTCATGTTTGCTCAGCTGGCAAGCGCCCAGCCACAGCTGTTCCCTAGCTCGAGTTCGTTGCACGATTGGCAGAATGAAGCTGAAGGCTACTTTGACCGTATCACGAATGGAAAGGGTCGCGGAACACTCACCAACGGCGGCCTGCTTTATTACGACGGAGATTCAGATGAAGCGAGCTTGAACCCGGCACTCAATAGCGCCATGCTAATGTTGCACTATGCCCCTCTTGCGACCAACAATAATAAGAAAAGCGTGTATACGGTGAGTACCCCCTATCTTTAGCACCCGTGTAGTATTAATGGCTTGCTAGTCCTACGCACGAAACCAAATCTCCTACGCCCTTGGCAACAACCCAATGTCTGGTATGCCGATTCATCTGCTATGTTAGCTTGCGCTAACCGGCGTATCTAGCTCCGTATGTGGTCGGTTCCAACCCCAACTCTCCGTCCAACCCCCACAGTGCTCCGGCCAGCGGTGGTAACGACGTTGGCAATATCAATTCTTCTCCTCCACAAGAACTCAACGTGCTATACGGAGCAATTATCGGCGGTCCAGACAAGTCTGACCAATTCTTTGACATCCGCGATGACTGGCCTCAAACTGAAGTTGCACTTGATTACAACGCGCCAATGCTCACGCTCGCTGCAGCGTCTGTCCTGAGCGAATCAGATGACCCATACTTTACACGTCTTCAAGCAGGTGCGTACGACAAGGTCAAGCCGAGCGGTACACCATGCGACGCCATGTATCCATGCAAGGGTGGTCGACATGGTGGTCTTAGTCATGGTGCTGTTATTGCGTTGGCTGTGGTTATTAGCGTAGTTGGGCTGTTGATTGCCCTAGGTATTGCCTGGGTTCTCTTGTTGCGCAAGCGGCTGGGTGCTGGTAGCAAGGCATAGTAAACGATGGTACTTCATGGACAATTCCTAATTTTCAGAGTCGGACTATTGCACGAAACGGACACAATTACGAGAGAATATGTATCATAGTCATTCATTCATTCACACATCTCAGTTTTTGAACCTAACATATACATATGCACATACCCCGCATAAGGCTATCGCAACTGAAATTCTATTTAGGCTATCTACTGGCCTTATTTAATGTGTCGGACTTAAGACCAAATCGCCGGACCGTATCGGGACGGTCCTTTTCCCTCGTGCTTAAAGCCCACGACCAGGCGTGGTGTACAGCCCTCCCAACCCCCACCTAGCAATCTATCTTTCTCACGATGGCTGCCTCTAGTGCCCATGTCCTTTCTCATCCGCTTGTAAACGCAAAGTTAGCGGTATTACGAGATGCGAGTACGAGCGCAAAGGATTTTCGCGAGGGTGTTAGGGATTTGACATACATGGTCGCTATTGAGGCGTCGCGCGACCTTGAGGAGCGCCCTGTAGTCGGGGTAAGCACTAGCTTAGTTATCGGTACCTTGTGTACGATCTAACTTGAAGAATTCTCGATCAGAACACACCTGTGTCTGAATTTACGGGGTCCAGTACGTCAAGTCCATTCTTGGAATTGAAGTAGGGCAAGCTACTTACATGAGATTGCGATATCTCTAGCCGTCGCGCCTCGAATCGGCATAACACCTATTTTGCGTGCTGGTCTCGGGATGACCGATGCCATGCTCAGCTTGTTTCCGAACGCGCCAGTCTATCACATCGGGCTATTCCGCGAGAAAGTCAGCTTGCAGCCAGTCGAGTGTAAATTTGGATTCATTCATATTTTAGGAGAGGATATTGATCTATGTTTGAATGACAGACTACTCCAAATTGCCCAAAGAACCGACAGTGGACAAAGTATTCGTTGTAGATCCGTTGATCGCTACTGGTGGGACAGCAGTTGCAGCAGTAAACATGATTTTGGACTGGGGTATCCCACGTGCGTATATCTTCACTCGCCGTGTAGTCCACTATTCTCATTCGCGAATATAAATAGTCAAGGACATTAAGTTCTTGGGTATCCTGGCCTCTCAAGCCGGTCTTGACCATGTAAAATCCGAATTCCCTGAGCTCGAGGCAAGTCAGCTGGACGATATTTTGCGTGCATATACTTATTCTTCATCTCAATAGATCTGGTTCGCCGCCGTAGACCCCGAGTTGACGCCGCAAGGTTATATCAAGCCAGGTCTCGGAGACACGGTAAGTCTTACGATGTATACCGGCCGGCTTCAGTGATTCAAATCTCTTGCAGGGCGATCGTTTGTACAGCACTTTGCACTGAAATATTTAGGCAAGCGTTTTGGGCTACGAGTATATAGCGATTATATATAACACAATCGTAATTGTCCACATGAACATCCTACTTTGTACCGCTGCCACTCGCTCCGCCTTTTTGTCCAACAAATGAGAATGTGCCAGTCCCGCCTGCGAACCAACGATCGTTTGCGGCTTTGACGCGCGCGGCGGCAAGGGAAGGATTGACGAGCTCCAAGCCTTGAGCTGGTGTGAAAGACAGAGAAGTGGCTGTTCCTGAAGTAGACGCGCCTGCTGACTGGGCAGCCCGAGTGATTGCCTGGGTCCGTAGCTTGTTTGCCTTGGACAGTTTGGCTGTTTGGCGAGAGTGATATTAGCTATCGGGTTACGGTAGGTATAAGATGTAGCACATACCCTTGCTCTTTGAATCTGCTGCTCCGGCTCGGACGCGCCCAGTTGAGTTGCCCATCATCCCGAGCCCCTTGGTCTCGTCAAATGCGCCAGCCTCTTCTTCGGCTCTGCCGAACTCCATACGATTCTGAAGTTTACGCAGTTCGGTCATTGCGTATGCTTCCTTGGCTTTACGAGCACTTAAACCAACAATCGGTTAGCACTGTGTTGAGACAGAGGCTGTGGTAAAGTCGAACGCACCGTTTGCCGCCACGCCTCTTTTTTGGCCCGTCGTCGGGAATCGGCAAAGCTTTAACAACCTTGCTTGGCGGGGGCTCAGCGAGCCGTTCCAAGTGCTTTTCAACCTTTGCACGTAGATCTTCGCCATACGATCCTGTTGACAAGAGGGACATCAGCATGATTAAATGATAATAGTAGCAAATTTCTTACCATCTCGACGTGTTCGTTCTAGATCCATCCTTGCAGCTAGGACGGACTTCGCGCCTACAGTGCGCTGTGCTTTCATACGGTACTCGGCTGGTGTCTGTTGCACTAGTTCTGACTGAAATATGAAGCCAGTGTGGCGATTCTGAGTAGCTGTAGAGAATCCAGCTGTGATTTTCTTCTGTGCTCCAAGAAGCTGAAAAGATTCAAATTAGTTTTAGGCAGATGCAAGAATAGCTGTGTACGCACATGAACGTTGCACGCCGGCATCTTTGCCAGTCCGCTCAATCCACCCGCAACACCAAGCAACTTCGCCGCTGTGGTCGTTCCCACAATTTTGCTCAAGTTGGGCGCAAGCATACTCATCCGACCACGTACATAGTTGAAAATCGTCTTGCGGGCCTCTTCCAGCCGGTCCGCGAGTGCACAAGCATTTTGCACGGCCTGCCATCCAGCTGGGGTAAGCTCTTCGCCACGTGTTGTTGTGGCTGTTACGGCAATTGTCATGCGAATAGCTGGTGGGACAACGTCGGAAATAGATTGGGAGGCGACTACGAGATCTGGAGGGTTCCCGATGGCGCGTACTGTGCGAATGAACATGTTGGGGTCCGTGACGAGTTGTTCGAGTTCGGGAAATCGAGGATTGTAGTGGTCTCGAATGAACTGAACTTCAAGTCAGAATGGCGCCAAATACATTTAGTCTGGTCGTCACCTTGTGGACAACCAAGATTTCGTTATCGACATCTACACTCAGGTTGTTCGCGGCTACAATGAGAGCATATTCGGGATTCTCGTGAGCAGGCAGGGCCATTTGTTCAGGTGTCGAGGGATTCTCAGTGAATTTTGTTATGTCCTACACTGGCATGATGAGCTTAGCAGCAGCACACAGTATCAAGTGCATACCTTGATAATATCCGCCATTCGTTTACTACCCTCGAGCTTCGCCACCTTTCGAACATCCTCAACACGACCAAGCTCCATCTTTTGCACATCCTCAGCGTCAAGCTCATCTGCTGGCTTCACTCCTCCTTCTAAAACCATTCCTCCCTTTCCCTCTTCCTCTTCTCCAACGCCTGCATCCTCGTCATCCGACATTGCGTCAGCTTTTCGCTTGCCGCCAGTGCTGCTGTCGACGCCCGAATCCTGAATAGACGGCTCTTCATCATCAGAGAGCCCATCAAGATCTGCCAATAGCTCGTCTGCAAGACTCTATCATAAGCACCTATGAGTTCTCAAGTGGAGGAGTGCCATTGGATAACTTACCATGGTGGTAACTTACACGGCTTGGCACAACACAGCCACTGCTAGATCACTCATCACGTGATTGTCGGCCTTTATTTATGCCAGCAACTGGTTCAGCAAAACTACCGTACAACTCTATTATCTCGAAGCGAACGGTGTTTTCCCTTCGAGCTCGCATAATCCCATATTTCACCATCCTAATACAAACATATAAGCCTTACGTTTCCTGATTGTGCCATCAGAAGTAGTGGCTTGACATGTATTCTTTGAAAATCTTCCCCGTATTGTAATCTGCCGCTCCAACATAAATCCATGATGCCGAGCAGCACCCGTTTGGCTTGGCTATCTGCTGATGAGAAAGCGTTCCATATGGTCCATGCCCGGCTAGTTCGGCGTTATTTCGAGCTATATAGATGGAGACGACGACGACTCTCGTCCCCACGTTACTGTTCCAGTTTCTTAGACTATGGCAAAGGGCCTTTTGATGAATGCTCTACGACTGGCTGTGTTTACTAGGCTTGCTGTGTGGAGCCTTGCCACTGAGCCCCGCGTGTTAGCAGTGAGTATTGACAGGTTGTAGATTGATGGTTCAAGTAAACTAATTGTTAGGTGCAGGCTCGCGCAGTGGGCGACATTGAGTGGCATCAATGTTCAAACATCACTGAACCACTTATCGAATGTGGGACTATAGTGTCAGTTCCTTTTTCTGATACTAGAGTGAATTGACTATTGACCTTACCCCACCAGTGTCCCGTTGGATTACTCTGATCCTAATGCAGAAACTGCAACTATCGCTCTGGGAAAGTACAAGGCACAAACTAATCCCAGCAAAGGGGGTGTATTTCTTGGCGCTGGTATGCTGTTTTTCTTTTCTTTGTTCCATGTCACGTATGAACCACCCTACAGGAGGGCCTGGTGACCTCGGCCAGCTCCTTGCTATTCAAGTCGGAGAGTACTTCAGTAGCGTGCGGATAGGTCCAGACCACGATATAATTGGGTTTGATTACCGAGGTAACAAATTAAACCGATAAAACAACAGATGTACTGAAATATCTGGTCGGAAGGGATGGGTGCTACTACGTGAGTGATAAACAACGTTCCTCTATATTTCGACACTAATGATGTAAATATAGGCCTACAGTGACATGCTTCAAATCGAGAGAGGAAAAGGATACGTTTTATAGGAACACAGGTAGGCAATTTGACTCTACATGAGCTGAAGATATGTACTCACGATGTTGTATGATAGTGTTCGAACTAGGTTACACGCAGCCCCCGAAAATAACCAAAGACCCTTATGCGCGATTCGACCTCATCCAGCAGTATCGACAAGCCATAGCAATGTGGGAAACCCAAGCCAAACTCTGCACCTTGAATATGCCAAACAACGGGTCTGCCCTGAAGTATATGGGTACAACGACCATAGCTCGCGATATTGACTTTATGAGCAAAGTTATTGCGGGACCAAATGCTCTAATGTAAGTTATTTATATTACCAGCTGCTATAGACTAAATATGCGTCGGCTCGACAGAAACTATTATGGTGGATCCTATGGAACAATCCTAGGCTCATATTTGATCAACATGTATGCGTCTTTGCGTCCGTATCCAGTTAGTATTCTAATGTAAACCAACAGGTTCCCAACCCGTGTTGGTCGTGTAGCAATCGACGGCGTAGCAGATCCGACCAGTTGGGCTGGGAAACACTCGTACGAGTGGATCGACGGTTGGTTGAATCAAACCGAAACCGTTTATGATTGGTTTATCCGCGCATGTATCCAGGTCTGTGATAGCGCCTTAGTCTTAAAGCATTGCCTGACTTTGATTTTCAGGCTGGACCATCGAAGTGTGCTCTTGCTACAGGAAATGTCACAGAGACCGGCCTGAAACAGAAGATCGACGCGTTCTTGGACAAGTTGTACTCTTATCCGCTACCGTCGCCTAACAGCACCGCTCCAGCTTACCTGACATCCGGAGCAGCTCGAGGTAAGCATGATCTACACTAGGTCCAAAACGATTGATCTTTCTCATTGGCATCGCCCAGCGTCGCTGTGGCTAGGTATCCTACGGCCTTCAGGTTGGCCTGGGATAGCTCAAAACATCAAGGCTGCAATGAATGGAGACCCAACACTGATTATGAACGAGTTGGTTTTGCTCTTATTCCACTAGATTCGTATCCTGACTATCTTGTAGGCTTGTTCCAGACCTTACTCGTGACGTCGCAGACAAGGGAGATTTGTACCGTCAGGCCGTCACTTGCGTTGACGCTTTGCCTTTCGACGGCCCATCAACCTGGCCATCCGCCGAAAAGCTAGCAGATGCGGCAATAAACCGTATCAAGAAGGTCTCTCCGCATTTTGGAATTAGTGCTACATTGTCGGAACCAGACGGAGGGTGCGAGTTTTGGCCTCAGAAAGGCGTGGAGAGGTTTACCGGGCCTTGGAACCATACTCTGGCTTTCCCTACTCTGATCGCTTCTACAATTGTGAGTGTCGGAGGGTGTTTAGTTGAGTGCGAGCCTAATCTTATCTGCTTGTTTTAGGCGGACCCGTGAGTGTGCTTGTAAGTTGATGTTGAAGGTATGCAACTGATGGGTTGTGCAGGATTACTCCGCTAGCAAGTGCACAGCTCGTGCATCGTCTATTGG